>NDXB01007112.1:153279-172863 GCA_002631895.1 Agapornis roseicollis | reverse complement strand
CAAAGGAAATGAGCCCATAAAAAAAGTAAGACAAAAAAAAAAAAAAAAAAAAAAAAAAGAGGAGGGGATGGAGGGTGACCCAAACCAACTGCTGCTTCTAATGGGGAAAAATACGTATGTGAACATGTTAATCTGAACTTGAAAGGAATCATGTAAATGTAAATGTGAAGGAGCAGAATTCTACTTGTACTTTCAGACCTGGCAGAACTAAGCCTCATACCATTAATAACAAAAACAGGGCTTTAGCTCATTTTTCAGGTTTTCATTTAAAATGAGAAAGCCCTGCAACAAAGAGCAGAGGCCAAACAGCTTTGCCTATTAATTCAGTTTTAATAGGGATTGTTCTGTACTGTAGCATTATTCTCTGTGCACGCTGATGTTCTTATTTTCTTTTCACTCCTCTCCTTAGTGTGAAAGCTGTCTCTTCTCACTAATTAAATTCATTACCTCCCACTGAAGTGAAGAAACTGAGAGATTGCTGGTTGACTGCCTTTGACACACTTAATCAATCCCTAGAGAAAAAATAATGACCCTTTTTTGTTTCTTTTTAACTTGTAACCTTTTTTCCCAACCTGAGACACAATTTCCCCAGTCATTTGAATTTACTTCCATCTTCAGGTTCAGGACCCTCATAATAAGTAATTCTGTGGTCATGTAAGTAATCAATAAAAGGGTAGTTACTCATCTCATGTTTGGCATGAATTTGAAACTTGCAAAGTCATTTTGCCCTTAAAAACTCATTTTAGCATTATTCATAGAAAACCCCAGAATTCTGCTATTTGGGGAAACCACCAACACTTTATTTACCCAGTCTTATATAAAAACTTATTTATGTAAAAGTTGGACTTCAGTTATGGTTTTTCTATTATTTTTACCTTATTTTTTAGTTATTAGGATAAACTAATATACAGTGGAGCTGCACTGATTTAAAGTTAATTACATCACACATAATTTCTACTATAATTCTTAATTTATGACAAACAGAACTGGGTACTAAGGACACTTGTTATCAGGTTATCTGACCAGTTCAGAAAAACCAAGTGAAAGAAATAAGTTTCTCACAGAAACTTGTAAGAAATAATTGCCTTTACCACTTTTAGATAGGTGAATATAATTGGAGGGGGCACATGTATCACTTTTTCCCCCTTCAGATGGAGAACAATTTCTACCTTCAGACAAGAAAAGGTGAAAGAGCTAAAAGACTAAGTTTCCTCTTAACTAAGTAGTATTTCAGCTGCTATGTAAACTGTGACAGCCCTAACCTAATGAGTCAGGATGAGAACTTTGTTTATACTTTAAAGCATCAATAACAGAACATTTACATACATGTCAGTATAAGTATGGGTCATTTTTAGCCCCTGCGGTAATTTCTTTCTGTCACTAATTAATTTCCAGAATGAAGCCTTTAAAAACTATCAGTTTCTCAGCTGGCTGCAGGAGACCCTATCCCCATAGTGAGATTTTGTGAGGCTCAATTACATTTATGTGAGCACTTACCATATGTAAGCACTATCTACAGTCATAAACAACCCAAACATCTAAGTCTCCAAAGTATACAAGAGGACAGGGGGTAATGGGTTAAAAATTAAACAGGGGAAGTTTAGATTGGATGTAAGGAAGAAATTCTTTACTGTAAGGGTGGTGAGGCACTGGAATGGGTTGCCCAGGGAAGTTGTGAGTGCTCCATCCCTGGCAGTGTTCAAGGCCAGGTTGGACAGAGCCTTGGGTGGCATGGTTTAGTGTGAGGTGTCCCTGCTTATGGCAGGGAGGTTGGAACTAGATGATCTTGAGGTCCTTTCCAACCCTAACTCTTCTATGATTCTATGATTTTATGAAACAGGGGAAGTTTAGATTGGGTATAAGGAGGAAGTTCTTTACTGTGAGGGTGGTAAGGCACTGGAATGGGTTGCCCAAGGAAGTTGTAAATACTCTATCCCTGGCAGTGTTCAAGGCCAGGTTGGACGAAGCCTTGGATGACATGGTTTAGTGTGAGGTGTCCCTGCCCATGGCAGGGGGGTTGGAACTAGATGATCTTAAAGTCCTTTCCAACCCTAATGATTCTATGATTCTATGTCATGGTAGGACTGAAGGAAAGTTTATATGTCTCTCTTGATATACAAAACTACTGCTGTATCACTTTTTGTCTTTTGGTTTAGAGCAGCTTTTCCTCTCTGGTCCACTTTCTTTGATAGAATATATTCTTTGTACACAAGTTATCATTTTCATTGCTACGGAAATGAGTGTATTAGAAATTATGGACTTTTTCTTTTATGATTTCTTGATGGGCTAACTAAATATCTGCTAATTTATGGAAGTCTTAGCTGTGAAGATCTTTCCATGGTTTAATGAGGTAAGTATCAGCATATTTTGATTTCCAGAGCTGTCTAAATCCTCTTCTTACTCTGACAGGTGTTACCCACACAGTATGAACCACTTTCCAATATAGCTATGTAACCTGATAATTAGACATAGCAAATATTTAGAGGGTTTTGGAAGACAGAAACACTCACTTTCAAGATTGTGTAAAGTTAANCTGGCAATGCTATTCGCTGCCAGTACCTTTCCAAATATTAATTCAAACCAGCGATCACAGATGAACTCAATATTTTGCATGCATTCATACACGTAAACATTTAAAGTTAAAATAACAACTGCAACTACTGTGTATAAAAAATAGAAAAAAAAAAAAAAAAACTAAAAAATTGTGAAAAAATAAAAAAAAAAAAAAAAAAAAAAAGAAGAAGCAAAGTCTGAAACCTTTTATCCATCACAAAAGGATAAATGAAAAAAGTTTGTTGTTTGAGGTTTTTTTTAGTGTGCTACTGTGAGGAAATTGATGAAGTGAGCTATGCATTGTTGGTCCTACTATTTGGAAAACCAGCTTGCTTATACTATGGGAAAAGTTAGGAGAAACCATGTGAATCCATTCTTTCAGATCCACAATTACTGAGGAAAGCACAAAGTTGTCCACAGCTAAGATTTTGATTTTAGGTCTCTTTCGCAGACTTTCTGAATAAATTAAGGCAAGTTTCATGCTCTTTAGCAATTTTGTATCACCTGAACTTGGACATTTAAAAACAAAACTTCCCTATCTCCCTATCTCTATGCTGTGGAATTTCAAGTGTAAGAGACAATGTAATGTTAAATACCTTAGTTATGTAAGAGATATACAGGTATACTTGGCTGAAATCAGAGCGAGTATTCTTCCTCCCATGAAAATTCTAGGGTATTTCTTTTGTCCTCATAACCAGACCTTCTTATAAATTATTAATTTCATCTGCCAGTAAAACACATCAGTGCAGGCTAACCTTATGAAAAATGAGAACGCAGCTTCCCAATAGAAAGTGCAGAGCAGCATGCATTTTTTCACTTCTCCCACACATGCATAACTGCTTAATTTTTTATTAGTTTGTTTCAAAGAACTCAAAAGTTAGTTTAGGTATGAAACACTCTTCTTGGTTTGTTAGATTCCAATGTAATGTAATTGAATCTACATCTTCAGGTACTTATACCACTTACATTTATTAAAAAATTATTTTCTTTGCAAATGCTGAACTGAATCAAGTTCATGGTAATTTGTTTTCAACATGCACTAGAAGAGTGATTGTGCTACTGACCTCTGTGCTGATAACCACAGAGCACTATGGAGGGAAGGCAAGGGTCCTTCACCCTTATGCAATATATCATCATGAGATGTTCTCACCCACTCAGCTTGCTGAGACTAGATGAGGACAGTGACTTCTGCAGCCCCTGCTGGGTGATTTGTTGGTTGAATAGAAAGAACAGAAGCCGTACTGGAGTGTAACTCACTGCAGCTTGCCTCCATCCACTCAGATGCTATCAGCAGCACCAACACTGCCAGAAGTGATGAAATGAAGACTGGGGCCTGGAAAAACAGCCCTCCCTCTTCTGCTTGAATCTCTAGAAGGTAAGTATAGATTGATGTGCTGGTAAGTATAGATTGACGTAAATAAACGTATGCCTGGGTCTTCACAACCTGTAGGCACAAGCATCTCATTTTTCATTTGGAAGTCAAATAAAAGTGGGGCAAAAAAAAGGTAAAAAAGGGGAAAAAAAAAAAAGCATGGGGATCTCATTTTTCTGGACAGTGACAGTGAAACCAGTTTCATGTTCTATCTGTAACCAGTTCTGAAGAAAAACTACTGCATGTATGAGGTCTATAACAAATTCCTTATTTTCACTGTACTTCTAAGAGAAAATTTTTCAAATTATTTTGAAAGTCAAATTAATTATAACTTAAGTAGAGCAATCTTTGGAATCCTTTTATAAATGTTATTCTCTTAATGTCTATGGTAGAAATACAAACAACCCCCCCTACTCCATTGCTTGAGTCAGTGGCAAAACTCTGATGAAATTCAGCAGGGATGAGGGTTTTTTTAGTTGTTTCTTCATTATTATACACTAACTTTTACACCATTACTAGGCTGCCTCATTACCTCTTTCTGATCAGTTACAGTACTTGTCATTTAATACTCTATGGAATTGCTATCAATATTCATTAAAAATAAATTGGAAAAAAAGCACATCTGTTTCGTACAGTGACTAAATTTCACCAGTTTGCCAAGAAATTCTGAGTAAAATTTGCTTGTTTATGTCCACTTGCTATTGTCAATCATATTTTTACATAGAAAGAGCCATTCCTCCCTTGGTTAAAGCTGCATATGAACAGTTTCTGGCAATTGTATTCAAAATTGCTCTTTGATGATGCTTGAAAGATTATATTATTTTTATTTTAAAGCCTTGTTCTATATTAACATTGCCAAGCTATATTTCAGTTTCATGAGATTTCTGGGATAGAAAGAATATGTTGTAAGGTAATATACAGCACACTGTGACTCATATGCCTAAGGAGATGCAACAAATATGACAAATTAAAAACAAAGATAATTCAAATCTATAACAATACTGATTTTGTTTAGCATTCATATTTGAAGGAATTACAGAATGTAGAATTTCTGGGGTCTGTTTTATTTTTACTGGAATGGCAGTCCGTTAAAATAAGAAAGTGTTGCAAATCACTTTGAGTTTGTCACTGACTAGAGTCAAAGGATAAAAAAACCCTGTGGATAAACACTGAGCACAGTTCCATATTCCCAGCTCAGACAAAAAATCCATTGCATTCATAAGTGTTGTTTGGCTGGGGAGGAACTGGGAAAGCACTTGTGAAAGCTACTGGCTGCAAACTATAATTATGTATATATTTGCAGAAGAGAAAGGAAACAAACAGATTGCAGAGCTGACACTTATAGGTGGGTACATTACTATTAACTGCTTTCTGCTTTGTGCTTGTATTATTCAGTGCATTGTGGTTCTGTATACAGTTTTTAATCCTTTTAGAACCCAATGAGGGGACTCATTTACCTCACTTCAGAATTCTAAATACAGATGTAAGCATCGGAGCTGATTGCCTAGACGCCAGATTTGTGGCAGAAAAGAGGCAATTCTGAGATACAAATTATCTCACTTTCAGGCAGATACCTGAATTAGATAATATCAATTGCACATGAAATGCTCTATTCTCTTCAGTCACCATAAAAACTGTCTAGACCACTGTTTCAAATATAGAGAAAGCATTATAGTTTTGACAGTTAAATCTCTCCCTCCAGGTGAACCAAAAACTTTTATTGCAACAGCAGGTCACAAATGAAAACTGAAATCCCCCATAAAAGGAGGAAAGAAAAAAACTTTTTGCTTTTGGACAGTAAACTTTCCTATTGCTATATAGCTCTTACTGCGTTTCCCAAGCTACAGAAGATAAGGCAAGGACTGGTCTAGAGACACTACACAGTTGACTTTGTAAGCCCTAGGTGCAGGGAGTACTAGAAGTGCCATAAATAATTACAGCTGTTTCAATTTGTACCAGAAACTCAAAAATGGCACTGCACTCCTGGAGCTGCTTATGCAAGTGCTTGCCTAAATAGCAGCTATGTTGCAGCACCTGCATAGCAAGTGATCTGGGAATGCCTCTGTTCTGAGTGGTGAACAGCTACCTAATGGCAAATGTGCAGGTACGCAGTCAGGATTAGCTGTGGTGAGCAACAGTATAAAGACTTGGTTTTGATTCTGATTTCATCTTGCCAAATGTATTTTTTCCCACTCTGCTAACTGTGGCATTACTAGTAATGTTGTTTCTAGCAACTCACAAACTCTGCTGAAGGTCTTTAAAGGAGCACATAAGATAACTACTAGTCTTAAATGACTTAATTCACAGTGTTCAGCTATACAAAATAATCCTTGGCATAAACATGGAATCACACAAGGTTGTCTTAGGCCTTTCAGGTTATATCATGTTGTGTCAGTGGTGATGCAATATCTTTGAGCTGATATAATCCAGAATGATTTGATAAAACATGGCACACATCATGTCTGAACAATGTTGTTTGAAAGGGAAAGATTTAAAATGTACAGC
The DNA here is from genome assembly GCA_002631895.1 of Agapornis roseicollis. Lineage (NCBI taxonomy): Eukaryota > Metazoa > Chordata > Aves > Psittaciformes > Psittacidae > Agapornis > Agapornis roseicollis. The sequence continues at coordinate 166,433 of NDXB01007112.1, read as the reverse complement.
TGTGTTAGCATGTGAATGGTTCACATTTACTTGTACCACATAACTACTGAAGGCTGTATACAAACTTTGTGTGATCTTCCTCTCTGTTGCTTTGGAAAGTGACTGCTGCTTGCCTCTAGACTGCCTGACTACAAAGTTTTGCAAAACATCATCTGCAAGTGTTGAAGCACAGCTCTCAAATTGCCACTGGGCAAGTGGTATCTATCTTTGGTTCCTTACAGTCAGATCTTTTGTAGGTTTTGGTTCTTGTTGAAAAAGAGCAACCAAATCCCTTTGGCTCCAAGATGCTGTCTAGTAAACCGTTCTTTGAGCATTTTTTTCTGTTAGAATTATTTTTAAGAGACTGAAAATCAACCATTTTAGACAGCTCACATTTCTGTTTCTCAATTAATCCTAAAGACAAGACTAAGAAACGGTAAATTCAGCCTACATGCAGTCTGTGCAAGAGCTTCAGCATTTGTTCCCTGTAGGTCTGGCTTCCAGTAATTCAGACTGTTTTATCATCCTGTCTAAAATTATAATCTGGACTGATAAAATAGTTTGTAACAGGCTAAATCCATTTCACCAGATATTAAGCTCAACCATGGACCCCAAAGCCAGTCTTTGGCCCAGAGAGCTTACAACATTTTTTTTACCATAAATGTATTATAAAGGAAAAAAAAATAAAAAAAAAAAAAATGTGTAACTTCCAGAAACCATGGTAACAGCACAAAGTTTCCCTAGGTAGATGTTCAAGTAGCACAAACCATTGTAGCCATTATCATCACTGTTGACTGGCACAAGTCAGGAGAGGCACCAGTCCCTGTTATCAGCATGATCACAGCAGAATCGCAACAGCCAGCCCCTGCTATAATGATCAGCCTTGTCCATTCTCACACTATATGACCTCAAATGCTTACAAAGACAGATGAGCAGAAGAAAAGTTAAAGTGCTTAGAAGCCATAACATGCTAAAAGTCTTCAAAGTTTTCCTAGCATTAAGAAATTAAAATCTGCCACATTCATATTATCTATGATTTTGAAACAAGCTGAAATTGAAGAGTTGTGCACTTAACTCTCCATGGCTTCTGTGGATATCCTTCCACTAAGTAGTTACTCTAGTCTCAGTTTAACAATACAATTATATAATCTTTTTACATTGAGAGGCATTATTCAGCATAAAGAGGTAACACCATCAAATCCACAGACTTTGCCATCTAACTGTACCATGAAGTAAACACACTCTACATTAACCCTTACTAAAGCCCTAGAGACAACAACTGCTTCTGTTAGCACAGAGGAGAGTGAGCCCCAATGGCTGTACCTCGAAGGCTTTTCTGTTCCTTGCTGAGGAATTTGACTCAGAAACACTGCAAAACTGCAGGGCAATGCAATGTATGATGCTAGACAGCTGAATGTCACAGGGGTAGATATTTCACGTTTCAAGTAGAGACAAAAATTTCAAGTTTATTAGGCATAGGTAAATAGACAAAAATCAGTTCACAGATAAAAAAGCTCCTGTGTCTCTTTTCCAGCTGTGGCTCTGTTCCATGTTGTTAAGACAAAACTTGTGAAAACAATGTTCCTTTTCACACTTTTCTGAAGAATGAGATGTGACTAAATTTAATTTAAGTTAGTATGAAAGGTACCTATCTGTGATGGCGCAGGTTTAGGAGGTTTTGGGTGGAAGATCAAGCAGGTGAGTAATTTAGGAATGTAGAACCTGAGAAAGTGAGTTTAAAGAACCGAATTATAGACCCAGATCCTAAGTAGGCTGTAGCTATTACCCCTTTGCATCTTGTCTACAGCAGGAAGGCTCATAGTCAGAAGAGAAAAGACATAAGAGAAAGTAAAGGCTTACAACAGTGGTATAGATATTTCTTGCCAGTCTTTCCAAAGATCAAGTTATTGATGAACTGCGGAGGCAAAATGTTATGATATGTTGTAAAAATTAAGGATTTTTTTGTGATGAGATGAAGAATATGGCAAAATGTTTTCCCATCAAGTTGTGGAAACAGGGAACAAATGGTAAAAACATCAAACTTTCATAGTGTCATTATAAATGGTTAACAAAAAAACCTGCAAAAAGAGCACTAAATTGCTCTATAAAATATACTAGTAAGAGCAATGATAGTTACAGTGAAATAAAATAGTGAAACAACAAAGGTGAAGTTTTATACCAAGTACTCTAATAGTGTATAAGAACGGGATTCTTTTCCCTTCAAAACTTCAACCAGAGTTGGGGGTTGTTTTGGTTTGGTTTTTTTTCCTCATTACGATTTTTTCAAAGAATAAACCTTTTGGAGTCCTTACACCTGACACCTGATCATTTTATTGTGCATGGTAACAATTTTAAAATTAATGTTCAAGAGGGAAATTCCTTGGTGTGTGACTAGAGAAGTTCATTTTGCATGTGTTCCCCCTGTGTTATTGTATGTTTAGAACAGTGTCAGTGATGATTATTAAAAAAATCCAATGACACTATACTTCCCTAAATGTCTAGGTGGTTAACACACAGTATCACTGTTTATTCATGCAATCATGAGAAAGGGTTCTGTCTAATTTCTGTTTGATTCAACTTTCAAATTGCATTTGTGACAAGAGAATTCTTATTAAGAAACTTTATGCAGTTTTGTCTTGTGCAGGCTTACAGTTTGCCAGTTTGGCCATTAATGAGCCCTACAACTTTCAGGGTGAATTAATTATTCTTTGCAAAGCCTAATATCTGAGGTGTGGGAAGTATTTCAGATATGTGAGACTGAGCTTACTTCTTTAAGGGTAAGAAAGAGAATTAACAAGTCAAACTGCATTAAATTTTTAAGCCTGGAATAGAAAATTAAGCTAGTTTCAAAGTCATTGTCCAGAAGGATCTAATGCAAGGAATTCCATCTGCAGATCTTAGTTTCTAGACTGAACTCCATTATGATTAAAACTAGAGAAGGTTCTACTTACAGGCATTTGAAGTTGGCTAATTAATATATTTGAGTAGATAATTATTTGAACACTTAATAAATTGTGGCTGCCTATGGTCAACAGTATGTTTTTATTGTTTTTATGAGGACAAAATATGTTTTCATTAAATTATTTCCTCCATAGAGCAAAACTATGTGATATTTTAACCATTAATAACCACTAGGTAAAAGCTGTCATCCACCCTCCCTCTTCAGCCCCACTATACAATCTACCAGGGGAAGGCATCCTCCCTCATTTAGGGAGCACAAACATTACAGTTACACTGCAGAAGCAGTTGCAGGGCAGGACCTTGTTCTTTTTCCCACTGGCTCTTCTGATTTTTGCTAGTTGAGCAGGAAGGAGAATTAAGTCATGTAAAAAGTCATAAAGCCAGAGGAAACTTGAAACTTCGTCTGCTGCTTCCAGAATGACTTGTTTCTGTCTTTGTTATCTTAGAATCATAGAATCAACTAGGTTGGAAAAGACCTTTAAGATCCCAAGTCCAACCATTACCCCGGGAATGCTAATTATCCTCCATCAGTCCCCACACTAAAATACAGGGCTAAAACGCTTTCTGTAACCACACACTGCTTCATCTGCTTCTCCCATTTCTGCACCTCCTCTAAATAGACCATAAGTCATTAAAGTAAGGCCGGTGTACAGCTGGGCAGGTGTGCAATACTAAAGTCAGGTTATATCCTTAGGTATTGCATTAATAAAAATGGGTAGTATAATATCAATATTACCTCATTCATTATATTACTTAAAATATGACACAGAATTTGCAAAAGCATTGAGATTCTTTGTCTCGATAAATGCCTTGATCACATTCTTGAAATTAAGTGTTTAGAATAAATAAAAATACACTGAAAGTGGAAGCTTGTATATGAGCTAAGGAGAGAATATGAGCTATGTCCCTTAAGAATCTGAAATCCTCAATAGTATTTTTATGCATCAAACTGAAGAAAACATAAACATTTTAAATAAATTTTTGTCTTCTGAGAAAAAGTGTATTTAAAATCATATTTAAAATGCGCTGCTAGTTTGCAATAGGAGAAAAATTGATATATCTAGAATGGTCTGTTGAGCAGAGGGAAAATTATTCAGATTAATGTTATTTAGAGCACTTGAGTTGCTTTCTATAAAACTGTTATCTTTAATTTCCACTTTTTTAAATTAAGATTAAGAAAAAATCATGCACTTTTTTTTTAATTTATTTAACTTTGACTTTTTTTGGATAAATTTTAATACATTTCACAGTTTGTCACATAGGTAGGGTGAGGTTGCCAAAAATACAGATATTCCTGAACACATATCCATGATATAAACTCCAAGAAACAGTGGTACATTATTTTATTACAAATGATAGTATGTTAGCTTACATAACAGAAACTCATTTACTCTACAATTTGGACTGGATTGAGCTTCAGTCCTGTAAGGCACGTTAACACATTTATGAAAGTAAGTAGTCTCACTGAATCTTCATTTCAGAAAATAAGGCCATGTTGTACAAGCCAAACCACTGAGATAATGATAATCTTTTTGACAAGAACCTTTTAAGTGCCTATCTCAAAAGTGTGTAGTTAAAAAAAAAAACAAAACACCTGTTTTCTTTGTTAAGATACTGTTTGCCTCTTTTTCCATAAAGACAGAACCATGGTAAATCTAATATTTAATAAAAAGAGAATGAAATGCCTTAATGAAAATTTTCATGGATGAAATCATACACAAAGGATGGCTTTAATAAAATATATTACTACCCCAGAAGACCTGCTACAGTATTTTTGATTTTATTCTGGAAGCATAGAAAATATGCATAATTTTAAGTAATGTTATAAAATTTCTAAATAATGTTGATTCTTTGTGTTTAACACAAGTTACTGCTTGCTGTGCAAATGAAAAATATTAATATCTGAAAGATTTTGGGTTTAGCTTATATATATTCCAGTCAGATAAATAGATCTCAAGATTATGCTTCAGCAAATAAATTCTTTTAAACGTAGTTTCAGAAAAGGCTTTTATGGTAAGCTCTTTCCACCCTACAGCATGTTGCATGACTGTGAAATCCTTAAGCTCTGTATATTCACTAGTATATAGTGGAAATAGAGGCTGATTTTTAGACTGTGACAAGAAATCAGGGAGTTTATTACTTGTTTGTTTTGCTCTGACCTTCATTAAGCTTTATATGAACCAGCCATTTCTTTCAGACACAGGATGCTTTGTGAAAATCCAGTTCAGGATACCTGAATATCAATGACTGGAAAAAACATGTTGGTCTAACTTCTGCATGTGTAGTTATTGGCAATATAGCTGTGCCATTCAGTTTTTATTATTGTGTAGCTCTAGCTTCTAGTAATTACCCAGTTAGCTAAATCCCTGCTATGTATTTATTTTTATCCATATCCTCTTTGCATGTGTGAATCCTGACTATACCAAATTTTGCATATGGCATCTCTGCAGTATTTGGGAGACAAGAATCTTTGCATGCAAGCCCACCGCATCATGGCCCCACAGTTGTTCTTCCCTGCAGGCTGGCTGCATGGCAGGTGCCCTCCTGTCTCTGGATTGCAAAGAGCTATCGACAGCTGCTGCCCTTGGGGAGAACTGCACATAAATTTCTCCCAGAAGCAGCAGGGAGAAACTGGGAAGGGGCTCTCAGAAATTAGGATCTTCTGTGTGCTAATAAGTCTTATTCCAGCTCTGCAGATTGCCATTTTGATTCACAAGATCTACACCTGCTTATAATAGCCAGGGAGCTTGCCCTGAGCATGAAAATGCCCTCTCAGCAGGTCGAAGGAGGTGATCCTGACCCTCTAATCTGCTCTCATGAAACCCTAGTTGGAGTTATGTACAGTTATTATCTACAGTTCTGGTGTCCTTAACATAAAAAGGACATGGAACTGTTGGAACAAGTCCAGAGGAGGGCCACAAAGATGATCAGGGGCTGGAGCACCTCCCGTATGAAGAGAGGCTGAGAAAGTTGGAGCTGTTCACCCTGGAGAAGAGAAGGCTGCATGGAGACCTCATAGCAGCCTTCCAGTATCTGAAGGGGGCCTATAGGGATGCTGGGGATGGACTCTTCATTAGGGATTCCAGTGACAGGACAAAGGGTAACGGGTTCAAACTTAAATAGGGGAGGTTTAGATTGGATGTAAGGAAGAAATTCTTTCCTGTTAGGGTGGTGAGATGCTGGAATGGGTTGGCCAGGGAGGTTGTGAGTGCTCCATCCCTGGCAGTGTTCAAGGCCAGTTTGGACAGAACCTTGGGTGACATGGTTTAGTGTGAGTTGGCTTATGGCANTCCTGTTAGGGTGGTGAGATGCTGGAATGGGTTGGCCAGGGAGGTTGTGAGTGCTCCATCCCTGGCAGTGTTCAAGGCCAGTTTGGACAGAACCTTGGGTGACATGGTTTAGTGTGAGTTGTCCCTGCTTATGGCAGGGGGGTTGGAACTGGATGATCTTAAGGTCCTTTCCAACCCTAACTATTCTATGATTCTATGATTGTATGGTTTAGTGTGAGGTGTCCCTGCCCATGGCAAGGGGGTTGGAACTAGGTGATCTTAAGGTCCTTTGCAACCTGAACTATTCTATGCTTCTATGATTCTATGTTTGAAAGGATTCATATGTAGTAAGATGCAGGCATTTTCATTTTTTAAAGGAAAATCACACTTTTTTTGAGAAAACTAAAATTTTCCCTTGGAAAATTTCATGTTTGTGTGAAGAACATTTTTCTACTGGTAAACAATTCCCATGGAAAGTTATCAAATGACACTGATTGCTTGCGTTCTGCCAATAAGTTTGATTTAAAGTATTACTATTACAAAATTTCCTGCTATGCCTATTAGCTGCAACAGCTTGATACAGAGTTTGACATTTGTTTAATTTTTCTTTTTCTCAGTTTCTATTAAAGGAAAAGCTGAAGAAAGCAATTGAAATAATAATTAAAAAAAGTCTCCTGAGAGTCACAGCTTGATTTTTCATTCCAACATTATACAAATCCACCTATTCTTATCTAGCACAAAAGATCTTTAATCTCATAAGCTCACGGCAACTCTACCATGTATATTTCTGCTTTCTGCCACTAGTCTGAACTTCTCTTTCTCACAGAAATTTGAATTACTTATTTAAAAAACAGCATATTAATGGACCTTTAGAGTAATAGAATAGGGCTGGAAAAGTCCTTAAGATCTAGTTCCTTCTCTTCTACAGGCTGAACAGTCCCAACTTTCTCAGCCTATCTTCATATGAAGGTTGCTCCAGTCCCCTGATCATCTTTGTGGCCCTCCTCTGGACTTGTTCCAACAGCTCCATGTCCTTTTTATCTAGCCCAGGATATGCTTGGCCTTCTGGGCTGCAAGCGCACACTGAAGCCAGCTCATGTTCATTTTCTCATCAACACCCCCAAGTCCTTCTCCGCAGGGTTGCTCTGAATCTCCTCTCTGCCCAACCTGGAGCTGTGACTGGGATTGCTGCGACCCAGGTGTAGGACCTTGCACTTGGGATGCTTAAACTTCATGAGGTTGGCATCAGCCCACCTCACAAGCGTGTCAAGGTCCCTCTGGGTGGCATTCCTTCCCTCCAGCGTATCCACCAAACGACACAGCTTGGTGGTCATATCTCATGACCCTGTATGTTATAGACTGAAAACTTGTCAGGTGTAAAATTGCATGCCAGTGCTGTTTACATCAGATTTTTCTTCCTTTCTTGTCAACCTGATGAAAGATTGAAACTCATTTAAAATTTTGATATTTTTATAAGAAGAAATAATCTTCCCTTCTAAAGAGATGCAGCTCTCTGACTAGAAATGGCAGATTTTATGATCATTATTATTCACTGAAAATTTATTTGATGTATAGTTTAACATTTTTGCAATTTTTGCACAATCTATCAGTATCTTACCCTAATTTTAGGTTTTGTCTTTTATTTTCTTGCTCTTCCCAATTTGCCCTTGACACCCCCAGCTGAAAAAAAAAAAAAAAAAAAAAAAAAAAAAAAAAAAAAAATAAAAAACACAAAAAAAAAAAAGTTTTTTAAAAAAAAAAAAAAATAAAAAACACAAAAAAAAAAAAGTTTTTTAAAAAAAAAAAAAAAAAAAAAAAAAAAAAAAAAAGAGGAAATGTTATCTTATGTTTCATGAAAAACAAAAGAATACTGACAGACCCTTAAAATAAATATGTTTTCTGAAACGAGAATAAGAATACGGTCTTCGAAATGTTTGTAACACCTTTGCCTTTTGGTGATTACAGAGAATTGTAAGAAAAAAAATGCACTTCTTTCAAAAAAGATGGAAATGCAGAAAAACACCTTTAAAAATATTAATTTTTTGTTGTCTTCCCAGCTCCACCATGACTTAGAGTGGAAGTCTAACCCCATTTAAGTCAATGTCAACTACACCAAGAATTACATTCTTGGTTTTTAAAATACACAAAACCTGCTTTTTCTATACCAGAGCTATTTCCCAAAAGGTAGGCTATTCATTGACTTGTGTGGGGTCAAACATACCTCCCACAAAGGTTCACTCAGCACAATCAGCACATCTTCATCCTCAACAATGAAATACCTTTTTAGTGCCAAACAGCACAGTGAGGCTTCATTAAAAGATTTAGTGAAAGCCTGAGCCTTTGAGCATTTTCAGAAGATTGTTGCTTCTCTTCAGTGAACACTTTAATGATAAACAACAATTCTGCCTTTAGTAGAAGCTTTATTGCAGAAATTAACATCTCAACAAATATTACAGTGTACATGTATTTTCATTTTTGTCATCTGAAGTAAGTAGCAAATATGAACTTGGCAGTTGCCATCTGGTTAATTCAATTACAATCAGTAATGAAATAATGTATAAAAGGATGAAGAGGAAGAAACCTATGAGCATCTTGACTGATGGAAGTCTGAATACAAATTACATCAGCCACTTCCTTAGTTATGTTGCAACATCTGCAGCTTTAATAAAAGAGGATGTAATTTGGCTGGGTATATATCAATGTAAAAATAGCTTCATTCTTAAAAAGAAAGCACAATGAAATAATTTTATTGCTTTTCTGGATAGAAATGAAATGTGGAGGAGCAACAATACCTGCACAGCGTTTGGATAAATTTTGGAATTTTCTGTATAATTTCATAAAATATTCTGTGAAAGATTTAAGTTGTTTTGGACACGAATGCTCAAGAAAAAAATGAAACAGGCATATCCTATGCATGCACAAGTTGTGCTTTGTACTTATTTAAAAATTTGTTGCTTGTGTGTTGCTAACACTTTTCTGAAAACACTGTGTACATATAATGGTGCCTGCTCTGCCCTTGATAATGCATTTGAAATAAATCCTTGTCACACTCTGTAAGGTGCTTTAGACCAAATACATGCTGCTGTTAAGCTGATGGTGACAGTTTTGTGGTTGTTTATAATGTCTGCTCTGGTTTCCTGCTTTGAATTAAGCATCACCATCTTTGGTCTCTTAAATCCCTGAGTTTTCTGTCAACAGTGTACTGGAAAGTACTGTGCATGTTGACCGTGAGTGCTAGCTAATTGATTATGAATTGGCCAAGGGACCAAACATTGAACAGTAATGAAAACCGTGACACAAGGCTGAGCTGTCTGTGAATTCTCCTTATTATTTATAGAGATGTTAAACAAAACAGACTGCCTCTTGCAGCATTGCCCATGGGAGTACCACTGTGAAGAGTGCTAGATCCAATCTGAGTGTTTCTGTTAATTATCACATGAAGGAGAAACACAGAGCTCTTTTAATATGCAGGTAACAGCAAGGACAGAAAACTTCACAGGATCTGGAAAAAGCTCAGTAACTTTTGCAGTCACATTTATCTGCCTTCTCCACCCCCTTTTCTCTGCCCAGACATGTATGGAGTCAATGCAGCTTCCAGTACCCAATCTGTGCCTAGGAGCACAGCAGGGGCCAGACATTAACCAGCAGCAATGTCACTGGGACATGTCCAGATGCAGTGGCAGTGCCCTCATGGCTTCCTCAGCTTTGGACCACCAATACACACCGCCAAGCCAGGCCAGGCCAGGCACAGGCACCTTCACAGCTGCTCACATACATCATAAATACACTCATAAAATGACTTATTTTAATATTTCAAAATGGATGGAGTATAGCTGAGCCTCTGCCTAGCTCTCACAGTACCTTATTCCATGAGCATCCCTTTGCAATCCCTAGAACTTTGTTTTCAAAGAAGAATCCAGCATAATCATTGCTCTGACATTTACTGTGAGCATACAATTTTTTTGGATTCTGCCTGTTAAACTATTTATTAAGAACTCATTAATTTACTTTCACTCCAGCAGGAATGGCTTAATTCTTTATGCTGGTGAACTGCTGCCTGGCACAACAGCAAGGCCTGGAATTCTGTTTGATTATCTCTGTCAACAAACAAAAACCGCACAGCTTTCTAAAAGGCTTTTTCAGCTTGGAAATACTTGAAATTGTCAGATGGCTGAATTAGGTCTGTGAAATTTTGGCATTTCTGTGAATCTTGAAGACTCCCAAACATAATTTTTTGCCATTTTTTATGAGTTGTGGAGATGACCTGTAATTATACTAGCAGATTCAGAGAAGAAATATTAAAATTCTTTTCCTTTTTCATCCCTTGGCTATTACATTCTTTGCAACCTTTTCACTTGAGGACTTCCATATAAATGAAGGAAAAATCCTTCCCTTCTCTCTGGCAGATTTTCAGCTGAATTAGTGATCAAGCTTTAAGACTTAGATTTTCTTCTGATACAAACTTAAGTACAAGATCTGTTCTTGATGGCACTCAGTTTGTACATGAGAAATCTAAATCTAGGCTCTGAGCCTAGACATGGACAGCATGGACAGCAATGAGATAGTGAATACTGGCTCTGTATGCTTACAGACTAAATGTTTAATTATGTTTTGTGCTGCTGTCAGTATCTAACTTGGTCAAGCCATTGACCACACTGCAAGACAATACCACCTTTGGGAAAAGATTTCTGTAAATTTCATTTTCAAAGTAGGGATTCTATTAAAGTTTGCTTGACTTCTCTGTGTGTGTATTTACTTGGGTTGTTTCTCCAAGACAATCCTTGATAGGGTGTACAACAGGAGAGGAATGTCTCTGAACATCTCAGTGCACTGGAGGGTTATACTGACACAGATCAAACAGGTAGGTATAAACTCCTTTAAATTCATTCCTGGGTTTAGTCATTTTGCAGTAGCTCTGCATGAAAGAAAAGGTATTTAACCCTCAGGCTAGGAATCTTAGTACACAATAAACACCACTTGAGAAAGATTTTTCTTGCTGTCAGTTCACCCAGGAGAAAGGTAAACTGAAATGCACTTCAGAATTTAAATTCACAGCATTTTTGTCATTTTAGTAAATATTTTCTTAGATATTGCAGATGTTTCTTACTAGGGCAGTGTTTTATATTCAACCCATTTGAGAAAACCAAAAAAACATAGCTAAATATGTCAGTTTTCACCTTTTATCTTCTGGCCTGTATTGGGTTGTGATAAACATGATGCCACATCCTCATCACCCAGTCTGCACAGGTCCTGTTGACATCAAGAGGCAGAGCACAACAGGTCTGCTGAAGTGACTGGGTTCCCCTGGGATAACACTAGCAGCAAGCCCACCTCCTACCCTTTAGTTCTCAATGCCTAGGAACAAAGCCTCCCAGGCACCAACATGGGAAACAAATGAGTTCCCACCACAATGTAGAAAAAACACCATTTCATTATTAAAAACTTCTCTTTTTTGCTTTTCAGTATTTCCTGTTTGTCCAAGAAATTGAAGGACATCATTAAAATTCAAGACAGCTCATAACTGGTGGGGATACTCACGCACTGAACCAAGCAGCTATATGAAAAAATGATTGAAACTTTGACCACATCTCCGTCTTCTACCCCCTAACCCTCTCCTCCTAGGATTGTCCTGATACTCCAGATCCCATGGTAGCTTTCCCCAGCTGCAGCATTATAATACATTATATGCTACTAGTAAAAAAATGATGAAGAACAGCCTGCAAGGATATATTTTGAACTTTTTCACAGGGGAAGTAGGTGCTTACCCAAAATTATGCAGGCCTGACATCTAGGATGGGGTGTATGCTGTAACTAAGTTTAGTCTCTGAGATTTTACTGCCCATAAAGAAAGCAAAGGTTATGCTAAGAAAAAGTGCAGGAACACTTCTTATTTCAGTATATATTTCTCCCTATTAGAAAGCAAATTAACTGCAAAGTGTGTGAAATATTTTTTGTGTGTGCAGAAACATTTATACACCTATACATAGAATCATAGAGTCATAGAATAAATACAAACACACACACGTATATGAAGTCCCCTGCTCAGGAATGTCCTGCTGTTTTACAGACATTGGGCACACTTCTGGGATATCTGCCAGGACACCTTTTGTTTAAATACTTTCCTGAGGGAAAGCCTTGACCTGTGGCTGCAAGCTGGAAGCTGAGGAGCTTCCTCGTGCTGCTGTCTGCCCGGGCTGTGGTAGCAGATGGCTGGAAACGCAAACACATCTTCTCACACAGGGTGTGCTCACCCATGCTCTTCCCCATATTTGCAGCACAATTTCAGCTGCTGGAAGCATTTCAGCACCTCCTACACATGCAATGGCTACTCCAGAGAACAATCTATAATGCACATTGTTGTAAATCTGCAGTGCTTGTATGTGTTCCCTGCTCCCCCAGCTTGATTTTAGGCCATTTTTGGCATTTTGAAGAGGGTGTATGCTATTGTTTTTCTCAGACAGTCACTGGGGGACTTTGCAGTGTGCATTTGCACTCAGACTGATGCAGAGTAACCACATCAAAAGGGAAGAATTGTCCTGTAGTTCCTATGTGAGCAAGGGATGGTTATCATTACAGCAAAAAAAACCCAAACATTTGTATCATTACTAAATGTATAACCACAACACTAGTCTTATAGCCTGATTTTTAGAAATGTGTTTGGTATTTTGGGTTATTGAATGAAGAGTCTTTGGTAAACCTGTTTCAAACTATGAGACACTCGCAAACCCTTTGCTCCAGTTATTGCTTGCAGTGATTCTCCTTTGTAACTGTTCTGTTCTTCATGTTGTGCTATCCATTGCCTCAGTGATACAGTACTGTATTCATCTCTGCATGGATGAGCCCAGGACCACACAGAGCTTTGAAGACAGTTGTGTGAATATTTTCAGAGGGAATCTGCATACAAAAAATACTTACTTTTTTTTTTTTTTTTTTTTTTTTTTCAAA
>NDXB01007112.1:129497-153148 GCA_002631895.1 Agapornis roseicollis | reverse complement strand
TAAAAAAAATTTTTTTTTTTTTTTTTTTTTTTTTTTTTTTTTTCCAGAATGTGCACATTGTTATCCATTCAATGGAAAGTCTTGAAGAAAAAACTTTCCCTCTGGGAACATGTGCAAGGCATAAATAACAGGGCCCAGAAGTACCACTAGAGTGTGTTTTATATTCTGCATTTAAATGAGGAAATTCTTTCCAGTGTAACCCTAGTTTCAATGTCTGCATCCGTTCTCAAGACAATCCTTTTCTGAGACACTTTGTTGTCTGAACCATACTCTCTCTAGCTTTCCAACATGTCATGTTTTGCTCTCCACAGTGGCTAACTTAGGCTACATGCCCAAACTGTTGCTTATCTGTAATAATATTTCTACAAAGATAAGAATTCCATGATTCCATAGGTTTTTCCAAAGAAACGCTTCCATAAAGCTATCAAAAATTTCAGAAAATAGACATTTACATGTGAAGGGGTTTGTCCTGCAGTGCTTTAAAGCTGAAGATAGACGGCATTTTTTCTGTCCCCTATTTATCCTCCTCTTAAATTGACAAAATAAAAACTAAGTAGTAAAGTGATTCACCCTCTACAGAGGTTGAATTCTGTGCTCTGTGCATGACAAGCATGTTCTATTATAACTGTTAATTCTTTTTCCACACAAATTTTCTGGCAACCCACTTTCAAGCAGTCTTTTTCCAGGGGGACATGTACTGATGACTAATTTTACATGAGTTCCTACTGTAATGTATATCTGCAGTTTCATTTCCTTCTTCCTAATGCCTACAAATATGGGTCTCTTTATCTGCAGCTCTCTGGGAATGCTTCAGAAAAGGATTTGTGGCATAATATCTCAGCTGGAGATACTGTAAGATAATACTTTTTCTATAGCAGCATGAAAGAAGTTAGACCATATATCCTGTGGGATGTTATGAAAGCAGTTGAGAGGGACAAACTAATTACGCAGCCTTCTCAGCAGAAAAGAGACAGATTAGAAGAGCTACAGCAGTCTAAAGTTGTCTGGGAGGCTCACACATACTTACATCCATCTTATAAATATAATGTCTTCAGTTAAATTGATAAACCTAAAATCAGCATGCTTTAAATCAATAGATCAGGAAAGGACTTGTGTTCAGAAATCACTTAAAAGCTTATTGGAAATTTCTTACCTACATTATAAACAGTCTTGCCCAGGTTGCAATATTCTGTAGATTCTTTCAATTATGATTATACTGAGTATCTTCCAGTCTGGTGTTTTCACAATAACTAGATGTTAACAAGTGCTAGACAATTACATAAAAAGCAAGGTCTGAAAGCACTGTGGAGTAATCATTGACATGTTGGATTTTAGATGTATTTTCACTCTCCCTGTAGACCTGCTTTCTTTCTCTGTGTGCATATATATGTATTTGCATAGATAGATAGATAAAGATATTAGAAACATATTAATTTTCCATACATATAAATTTGCAGGTATCTCTCTTGCAGATATCTTTCTTCTCCCCAGAAGCTTTACTTGTTAGAGAAAATTTCAATTTGGTGCAGTAAGTCTCTGCATGAGATGATTGCAAACTCACTGGATTCTTCTTGGTTAAACACACACAAACAATTTTTTAATAGAAACATGAAGAAGTAATCATGTCTGAGCACTGATGCATTTCTCCATCTCTGTATCTTTTACTTGTAGTTAATGACTGTTACAAAAAGGCTATTTGAGCATTTGCTGCAATTAGTCCCACTGTACTCAAACTACTTAGAAGGAATAGACAAATTTTCATTACTGCCTACATGCCTGGTGTTACCTTAAAATTTCTGCCACTGGCTTCAGTGGAACCCCAGCATTATTATGTATGAAGCCCAAAATATCAGTGGCAGAAGCTGGGTTGCTCCAAGTGTCCTGGTGTCATGAGCTTCTGGTGTAGATTTCTTCTACATACTATGGGATCACAGAGTAATTTGGGTTGGGAGAGAGCCATAGAGGTCACTAAGTAAGTTTCAACTCAGAAGTTGGATCAGCTTTCACAAAGTCTTTGGGTCATGTGTAAATGAGAGATCCTCTTCCCGTCAAGATCAGCTCAGGCTGCTTATTAGAGCACACGAGTCCTTTGGTATTATCTATGTAGCACAAACACTGTTAAGAGGTGACACCGAGCTACAGGTTAAAGAAGACAACTTTTCCAGGTTCATACAAGAAGCCTGAAGATGTTACTGTAAAGATGCTCTTCTCCTCTGTGGTAATGGACTCTTTCAGTGGTTTATTCCTATGGAACCTTATCCTGGGCTGCATCAAAAGAAGCATGACCAGCAGGTTGAAGGAGGTGATCCTGCCTCTCTAATCTGCTCTCATGAGACCCTAGTTGGAGCACACTGTGTAGATCTGGTGTCCTCAACATAAAAAGGACATGGAGCTGTTGGAACAAGTCCGGAGGAGGGCCACGAGGATGATCAGGGGACTGGAGCACCTTCCATATGAAGAGAGGCTGAGAAAGTTTGGGCTGTTCAGCCTGGAGAAGAGAAGGCTGTGTGGAGACCTCATAGCAGCCTTCCAGTATCTGAAGGGGGCCTATAGGGATGCTGGGGAAGGGCTCTTCATTAGGGACTGTAGTGACAGGACAAGGGATAATGGGTTCAAACTTAAACAGGGGAAGTTTAGATTGGATATAAGGAAGAAATTCTTTCCTGTGAGGGCGGTGAGGCACTGGGATGGGTTGCCCAAGGAAGTTGTGAGTGCTCCATTGCTGGCAGTGTTCAAGGCTGGGTTGGACGGAGACTTGGGTGATGTGATTTGGAACAAGGTGTCACTGCCCATGGAAGGAGTACTGGAACTAAATGATCTTAAGGTCCTTTCCAACCCTAACTATTCTATGATCCTATGATATGAACTTCAGACATTTTTATCTGCAGAAGCAGGGAAAGTCTTCTTCAAAGGGAAGAAGGTATAAAATGAGTCAAAGGCCATCAGCATAAGGTAGAGTGGCCTTTGCCACACCAGCACATACTAGTGTGCTGTGGCAATGGAAGTATTGGTGAGACAGAGGTAGATCTACCCAGGTGCTGGACAGCATGAGAAAATTTTTCTGGAAAATTTCAGAAATGGTAGAAGCTGTTGGTGTCACAAACTGTGCTACAACAAGGTCAGTTTAGCAAGTAGAGTCAGAGGTAAGGAAAAGAAACATTAGACAGGATATTAGAAGTGAAGCCAAGAACTACAGAAATCAGGAACATGATGTGATCAAAGTAAGATATTACTAAAATTATCTCCCTTGTTATTTTTTCAAGTGTATCAGTAAGTATAATGTTTTACTTTATATTATTTTTAATTTATTCTACTTTCTTTTTGTTTTCCCAACAAAGGTTTTGAATTAAAATTAATAAAACTGTGTTCATACAATTAACAGAAATTTGAGAAAATCAGCCCGGTTATTTGTCTTGGTTATTATCATGGTTGTTATAAGGACTTTTTCCCCAGAGTAGAGAAAAATTATTCTGACCCTTCTGTATCTCAACCTCCTATGGGCTTAATCTGCCCAAAAGGAGCAATAGCTATTTCCATTTCTTCTTTTTGATCCAGAAAAAGTCTAGATCAGCAAAACCAACATTTTTTTCCTGTACCTCCTGATAACAGGAGCTATGACAACAGTCCAGGCCAGCTGGGACTAATTTAAACAGCTTTAAGGAGGAAATTGTCAACTAACATCAGATGCTGTATAGAAGACTAGGAGCAGAGTAGCCTGCAGTTGGCTTCAGGACTTTGGTTTAGGTGGTAGTTAAAACATACTCAGAAACTTTGGGTGGCTGCTGTAACAAGGCTTGGACTTTCTGGTTATCTTTCAGTTGTACTGGTCTTGAGATTCTATGAGAAAGAGTGCAAAGCAAGGTTCACAGTGTCTGTTTTTATAGGACCCTACAACAGCATCCCTGGCAATG
This sequence comes from Agapornis roseicollis, assembly GCA_002631895.1. Lineage (NCBI taxonomy): Eukaryota > Metazoa > Chordata > Aves > Psittaciformes > Psittacidae > Agapornis > Agapornis roseicollis. The sequence continues at coordinate 149,237 of NDXB01007112.1, read as the reverse complement.
CTGTTCATTTAAAATTCCATGATGGTACATGTTCCTTTAAGTTCCTTACTGGGCATCCTGAGCATGTCCCAGTTGTAGTACCTGAGGAAAAACCTTACGGTACACGGGCTTCGGAGAGCCCCTCAATTCCACCATCACTTGACAGCTGAGCCAGACACATTGAGCAACATTTCTGGTCTGCTCGCAAAATAACCCCCAAATCCATTTGCTTGCATCTGTGCCAAACTCACTGGTCATTTTTCTGCCAAAGATAAAATTACTTTGGTGTAGCCCATTTGCATGAGGAGCTGATGAAGAAACAGCAGGCATGAGGATAGTGCACACATCTGCCGAAGTGACTACTGGCAAGTCTCACCCTGGGATTCAGCTCATCCTCCTAACAAAAAGTCCTCTGAGAAGGAAAGCAGCATAGTTCACAACATGGTAATCCCACACTGTAGTCTTTCAGAAATGTGAAGTACATGGAAAGGATCTATAAACTGGCTAAAATCTCCCCAAAAAAGCAGTAAGAAATGTTAAACTACGGGAAGTCCTACACCATAAGGTACTGGTGCTCCCTGTGTTCACTGGATGTACAGATTATTTTGAAAATGTTGAGAAAATAAAATTAATGTCAGACAAAAGGCAGCTGTCAAATTACATTTACTATGAAGTGACAGCATTTGTTCTCTGCTCAGGTGTCCTCACAGCTTGCTTTTGGCTGAACAGCTGGGCACCACAGCTATTCCCAGAGCAGTGCGCTGCCACAGCCTATCTTCCAACATGACCTATCTCCTGCTACCTCTTAGGGGGTGCTGGTCACTGACCAGATGGACAGTGTCTATATACAGTTCCCTGGGACTGGAGAGGGGCTATGGCATGGTGATATGAGCAGGCAAAAGGCTGACATTGCAACATGGAAGCATAGTGCAGGAGCCAGAGGTCTGAGTCTTGTTCAGTGCTTCTGAGACTTGGAAGACTAGAGCAAGGAGGGGTGAGTTTTTGAGGGAGGAAAGGGTGGGTAGTCCCCACTGCCCTATAAATCAGTTAATGCTAATGGAGCAAGAATCCTTCTCACAAAGTTCTGCTACCTGTTTGGGATCTGGCCCAGAGGCACTGGTTAGTATCTTTTCTGAACAGTGGGAAATGATACATCTCACTTTACTGATTCAGCCTCCAAATATCCCAAATCCTTGATAACTGACTAATGAATTTAAAACTATGGAGAAAACTTGGTTATTTTACATTTAAGCAGCTCCTGCTGAGAAAACATCCCCCTTGGCATGCAGGCACCAGCTGCTCTGACAACAAGCAGCTATGGGATAAACGATTTAAGGATACCAGTTTGTTAGATTAATTTCTTCCTTCATGGCACTCAGCACGTCTCAAAACACTGTTTGAGGGATTTTTATTTTGTTCAAGTTTTGGTCTTAACATTTTTTAGTTTTTTTTTACCTCAGTGCTCCTTGCATCACTGCTGCTGTCCAGATAACTCATAGCATTCCTCCAGTCCCAGCTTGCCATTTCCTCCTCCCTTCTATCTCCTCACAACCCCATGTTGTAAGGACATTTCACAACTGGAAGAGGCATAAAATTCACTTCTAATTCTACCCTACATCCTCATTTGTTGAAAGCATCTATCTCTTCTGATCCCTCTGTACTGTAAGTCTGTCCTTTCCTGAGGCTGTACTGATCAGGCAGCTTGTCTGTAAAAGCCCTGGAGCAAGCCTCCTTTAGCACTACCTACAGTGCTGCCCTTCCCTGGGTACCACTTAGTAACACAGCTGTGTGATGAGGGGTGTGAGAACAAGTAGCAGCATGTGCAAACTCTCTGTCTGATCTAGGCATCAATAATACAGGCACTTCCCAAATTGCAGGTAGAAAACCAGTTCTTACCAAGAAATCTGTGAGTGCTGGGCTTTCGGCAGAAGTTTTGTGAAGTTTCTGCTGGAGTCTAATGTACTTTCTCTTCACATCCTCAATGAAAGATTGTCACAAACAAAAATATCATCCTCTCTGAACAAGGCCTCCATCAAGATTAAGAAACAGATAATTGACTCTCCTGAAACAATGGGGCTATACAAGATTACGTTTGAAAGGGAAAGTGGTTGTGAGAGTTAGGCAGGTGCTCAAATCTGTTAAGTTCTGTTCTTCTCTTCATTAATAAAAGAAAGCAACATAAAAATATAAGCACATTTATGTGGTTATCTGTCAACTAGTTTTAACAAATATTCACAAAATAAAATAGGGGAAAAGACAACTTTCTAGAACATCTTCTGTTGTGATTTAAGATTGCTATTTAAACTGCATAACAGATAAAAGTGTTTAGAAAATGTATTATTGTTCAAAGTTTGCCAGGCTGAAATCCAATACAGTGTTAGAAACAACTTACTTGTGGAAAAAAGAATATCAGCAGGCAGGCTTCAGGAATACTGGTTTCAATTTGTACCTTACAATGTTCTAAGGTGCAAACTCTGCCCCTGTATCTCAGAATTCAGAAGAAAAAAGGATTTTTTCCCTGCATTCCTACTGACATTTTTCTTGACCAAACACAGAACACTGGCATCTTCCTTTGCTCGCAAATAAAGTGTAGGAAACACATATGTCTGAGCAGAGCTGTGATATAAGTTTTAGCCATAGCATGGCACTGACATTCAACATGAGTGAAATAAAAATTATTTGCTCTGTTTGGATAAATCCCAAAGCCATACAAATCATTAATTCTTCTAAGCCAATTATTCTTTTAAAGTTCAATTAGTTATATTCTGACCTTTCCACAACTATAATTTAGTTAAGAAAGAATGTACAGCACTTGATTGCATGAATGATCAAAAATGTCCCAGTGTTCTGGTGTGACAGCAACATTATAAAACTGAAATAAGTACCTAAAGGACTACTTGTCTGCAAATTTGCATACAAAAAATGTGAAAAATAAATATGCATTGTATTGCATTTATTCTCATGACACTCATTCTGCTAGCCCAAAGACCAATTCCCATGCCATAGAATCATAGAATTATAGAATCAACTAGATTGGAAAAGACATTTAAGATCACCATATCCAACTCTTCCGCAGCACTGACAAGTCCACCACTAAACCATGTAAGGACCTCATCTACATGGGTTTTGAACACTTCCAGGGACAGTGATTCCACCATTTCTCTGGGAAGCCTGAGTCAATACCTGACTGATCTCAGTGAAGATATTTTTCCTAATATATTCATACTTTCCACTCTGAAATCCATCAGCAATAATCAGCTCCCAGGGCACTGTTCTTAGGCTATCAATTTGAGGATTCAGAAATGTTGTGACTTTCTTAAAAGTCTTCTCCTCTGTTTTTATAGCTAGGGTGATGTGAAATAGCCCTCACACAGATAAAAATCTGGCTCCTAGCATATAGTCTACCAGATCTAATGCTTTTCAGTGAAGCTTATCATGTACTATTAGAAGTTGTGAAAATCCATGGATATTCCAAGACCAAAGCCAAATAAATAAATTACTGAGTTTGATATAAATCTGTAGAAAACAATACTATATAATTTGCTACTTCAAGCCTTCTCTTTTTGTCTCATTTTGTTGTCCCATCAGCATTCATTCATTACAGAATTGTTCTGCTTCATTCTTATACAAGTTCACAGTTGCACTGTATATTTCACTGGCTTTGCCTATCAAACCTATCAAACCAACGCATCATTGACCCCACTCACACCTACAATACGCCCTTCAAATAACAAGTTTAGAATAGGGCCAGATTTACAACCAAAACTGCCACCAAATCTTCCTGGCTGTTGCTACCACACCTTCCCTTCTTGATCTCTCTGGACTGAAAAACCACACACCCTCACTACAGCATTTGTCTATTTTGCTTGGGTTAATACAGTGTGATGTAAAAATTAAAATTAGACAATCAATTGTTCTTGTTTAATGTTTACAAGAAAAATGAAAATACTATGGGGCAACACACCCCAACTGGCAGAAACTAATTTGGCATGTTATCATCTGATTATGCTTATGACCTGGTATTTTTACTTTCTGTTCTCATCATCTTCAATGTTCCGCTTACTGAAAAGTGAAAGTACCTTTGAGCTAAAAAGCCAGACTTGTTAAATGAAACTGGTACCAAACAGTCAATTACAAAGTATTTATTTTTGTTAAACTTTCTGCCAATTAATAATTCTGCTACTCATCTGTGTTTTGATACATAAAGTCATTTCTCCATCTGAAAGACCAGTTTTCAGTTTTGCCTTTATTAAAGCCAGGATTTCTCAGGATTAGTATTGGTGAGGAATACTTTCTCTTGACAAAACACAAAGAAAACTGCACATAACTAAAACCACAAAGAAATTCACAGAATTCACGCTAATGCTCAAAATTTAAAATGCGATCATCTATATTTTCAGCACCTTTTTATTAACACTGTTTAGCCATCCTGCTATATTTTTACATTCCTGTTTTTTGCTCTATGCAATCAGCTGCAGCGCAAAGAAATCCTTAATGAATAAAAATACCTGTATCAAGGGTGATAAACAAATCTTAAGTGATTTTGCAATCATGTCAACACAGAAATTCAAATAACAGAGGTTTAGAAAGTGTTTATATCTTATTAACATAGGCACAGAAATATCGCCAGTACTAAGGATTTTGCAGTTTCATCAATGTGTTTATATAACTTATTTTCATTTATAGATTACATTTTTAAGATTTAAATATATCACATTTTCTTTCCTAAGATCATCTGAAAGTCTAAGTCAAGCAAGTACTGTTTTCAGTCTTGATAAAAGAATCTCCAAATAAACAAATCTTGTAGCTATTTGCATGTAGGGACATCAGAGGAGTTTATTTGCAAATACATATTCCAACATGATAGGATATGGAACAAAATGCTTGCACTGTGTTGCCAGAAAGTTTAAAGATTAGGTATGAGAAAGATTTCCAAAAGAGTAGTGCCAGAAATAGAGTTGTCTCTTTATTTCTAAATAAATAATCATGAGGGTTTTTTATGGAAAGGTCTTTAGTAGTGAAATTCCTTTCTCTAATAACATGAGAACCAGCTTGTATCAGTACTAAACACTATGTTCATCTATAATATAATCTTCCGTATTGCTACAGGTATGCAGCAGCATATCCTGTTCTTTTATGTATTATCCAATTTTCCAGATTCTAATCACTATAAAACTTGTACCTACAATTTTTTTCCTGAAATAATTAAAATGTATAAATAATTTTAGATATACAGTTTAATCTTATTGCTAAATAAGTAATTTCTGGTCCATTCTGGGGGTGGAGTTTATGCCCATAGTTAACATATAGATTTAAAGCCGTATTTTCTTGTCTTGGTATCTCAGATTTTGCACTGTTAATACCACATATACCTTGCTTTTTCAAACTAGACTGGAAGTAAAACACTTGACCAAAAACAAACCAAAACCCCCATGCTAATTTTTGATTTTCACTTGAGCTAGTTTACTGCACAATTATCTTTTGTTTTCCTGCTCCTCAGAAAAGTTGCTTTGCATGCTACCAGCTGTAGCAAGTTAATGCTAGCCGTGCTCAGGCTTGTTTCTATAGTGGCTGCTATTCAGCTCAGATTCCCCATGCACAGACAAAGCTAAAAAAAAAAAAAAACAAACCAGTTAAGTTATGAAGGAGGCAGAGAGAGAAGAGGATGTTCAGTGAGAGCAACAGCTCATCCAGCCTTTATGGCTGAAAGAAAACCTTGGCTATCTCAGTTTTAGTGGCTGTTAAGTGAAAGAACCCTAAATATATTATTTTAAAAGTGATATTTTCAAGCCCACTTCATTTTTTAGGGAGCTTGAGACCTGACATCTGAACAATGGCAATAAACCAATACTCCCAAGCACACACTGTTGTTTTAAATTGCAACTCTGGGTCCAACCACTTCCTTCAGGTTTCTCAATCTATCATGGCACAAAACTGAAATAGGTGTGTGGCAGAGGCCCCGATTAGAAATACAGGTGGTGATGCAGGCAAAAGTCTTAAACTACAGTGGAATTCATTCCTTTCTGAGACCACCATGTAATTATTTATTTCTGCTGACTGAGAATTTTGTGTAATAGTAGTAATGAAGATATCAAATATGTGAGGAAAAAATGGTCAGCTTTGAGTCTACAATAAATAACTGATATCTCTTGACAAGGGAAAGCATCTCTCAGTTTTTAAAATATAGCCTTTAACATGTTCTTATTTTTCCTTCATTTCATTTTAATCTATTTGCTTACCCCAGCTATTATCCAGTCTTCTTTAATATAGTGTCAGATCCTATCCCAAATATTAAAGTTTATGCCTCCTCACACTTCTTATAAGGCAATAAAATGATGTGACTGTCAAGGGAAAATGCAGCTTAAGGGCTGGCAAGCAGAAGCTGGAGCAACCCACAATGCGTATACATGTATATATTCTCACTAACAGAGCTTCACCCTGAACTGCCAAAGGGGAAGGAAAATGAGAGCATTGGTGTTATTTATGTTCATGTAAGTACTCTGTGTGTCTCTCTGCCTGTGTTGATCTGTCTGTATCTGTGTGTATACGTATATGTGTTGCTCCCCTGCATCTGAGTGCCTGGGACTGCTTAGCATAACTAACCCTTTTTAATCTTACAAACTGAAAATATTTGAATGAAAGTTTTCACATTATGACTAAATGAACTAATTATCAACAATATGAATATTTGTATAGAAAGATCTTAATGCTTTTATTTACTGGAATACAATTAAAATCAATCTTATTTTTCCCCATAATTCATCAGTATCAATTTTACCCAGTGGTTTTTTATTTCTATTTTTAAATGTATTCACGGAGTCACAAGTCAATCATCCAAAGCCGATGATCCAAATAGGTAAGAGGCAGAAAACAAAAGTTCAGTAGCCAGATTTTGAAAAGAGTATATTGCATTGATGCTTCTGTCATTTTTTTCTCATCACTTGTATTTACAAACTAGGTGGACCAAGAAAAAATGGCTTATGGTCTTAATACTACCTTAAAAGAATAATCAAAGGCAGCTAAACATATGATTGATATTTGAGAAAGCAAATAGATTGTGTAGACAGTGGATTTTAAATAATTAACGTAAAAAGCTTTCTGACACTGTGAGGGCTGTTCACCCTCAAGTTGCTTGAGAAGTTACTTACAACGGGTCAGCCAAAACAGAAACATCAAGTACCTTCTGTGGCTCATCAGAGTAAAAATATAAAATACTGTATGCTCTAGAGCACTTTGTGTGGCATTAAATTGATGCCTTAAAACACTCCCTCTGTGGTGTTCTAATAGTGCTGTCCTTCAACACCTGGTAAGCACACACTGCTGGTGAGTGTTCATGAACTAAACAATGCTCTCCATCTTCACTTACATGCCTTTTCCCAAGTGTTCCCAGTGTATTGGCAAGTACCAATCCTCCTGTGCTTTCTGCAGGCTCCAGCACTGACCTCTGTGTCCCTTCCTTTCCCAGATTTCCCTCTGGAGTGTTTTGGGTTTCCTGTAACACCTGTGGGGTTAGAACACTGTCAGTCTTTCCTTGGTGTATGGATAGAGGCATCCCTTTGCTCAGGAAATGCCATTGCCTAAACTCCAGTGCTCCTAGCACTGCATCTATAGCTTTTTGCTCCTCAGATATTAGGAGCATTCTTCTCTCTTATTTCGAGAGTCCATTGCTGCTCCTCCTCATAACAGTGAGACTGCAGCTTTGTTTGTGACAGTAGGATTAAACTCTTCCAGACTTTCTTTTATTTTGTACTTTGCCTAATAGCATATTTTAAGTATGCATGCACTTCGCAGTCATTGCTGTGTTTCTCAATTGAGGTGCTACAGGTTCACAGTTCAACTGTTCTTCCAGAGTTAGTTGAAGACTGTTATGTCCTTAGAGCTAGCCTTTTTCGGGAATAAGGACACCTCTCAGTTTTTAATATTCCATTTCAGCCACTGCTCCTAGGCAGAATATGGAGCTCTGACCAAGCCACATTTCTAGACCTCAACCTCTGCTGAGTGTTTTGGTTGATCTAGTTATTTCTCAAGCTATTTTCATGGTTCATTTTACTTCTGGTACCACATGTAATTCAGCAACCATTGAAAAAGAAGGGCTGACAGCGTTCTGCCTCATTAGGTGCCTGAATCAGCAGCAGTCTGTGGCAAGCCTGCCTGTGCCAGCTGCAAGAGCTTTGGGAGCCCCAACAGCTCCTTCCACAGAGCCAGCAGAGCAGTTCATGCAGCCACTGCAGCAGTTCATGAGGCCACCCAATTACCTGAACTGGGAATACCATTGAAAAATAACCTTGCAAGAGAAAATTGGTTCATTTCCAGCTAGGTGAGTACCCTGAGCCTGTTGTGGGGTTTTTTTTCATAGCCCTTCAACATCTGCACTTGGAAAGCAGTGGTACTGAGCAGGAGCAAGCAGCTGTAGGAAGGACCTGCTTGAGAAAGGATTTCCTCCAAAGAGATCTCTGTGGAATCACAGCCAGAGGGTTGAGCTCTGACTGACCTGAACCACCATAAAAACCTAGAGAGAGCTACCATTGTACTGCCTTGTGTTAGGGCCTCTTCCTAGGAGGAAAGAGGGCTTGGTGGAGTGCTCTAATAGTGCATGACTTCAGTACTGCATGCATTGAATTCAGGGAGGGAGGCAAAGTTGGGGACATCCACTGTGACACGTGTACCAAGATTTTTGTAGCTGTGGTTAAGCTTACTAACAAATCCTTAGGACCACACAATTTGAAGGTCTTCTTCTCGATACAGCTCTTTTCCTAGTATCTTGGAAACTTTAGGGAAATCATTTGAATAAATTTGCCTATTTCATGGGATTTTTTTTGTGGAACAGGCATGATCAGGCTTTATATTCATTGTGAAAAGCCAGTCATAGTATTTTACAAATCAGTATTCAAACTCAAAGCTATTTCATGTTTCAATCTATGACTACAGTGTATTTTAACTTTCAGAAACTCTAACTGAGAAAGGTACAGCTGCTGAAAGAAGCAATGAATCACTCAGGCTGAACTTTAACACCCATTCAACATCTAATTAGTTGAATTAGAGCCACTTTGCAATAGAGTCAATCAATTCTCTAGCTCTAGCTGCCCCAATGGTTCTGAAATTTAATGATGTTATCATTACTTCAGAGGAGACACTCAGCATTTTAATAAGAGCATTTTCCTCCAGCACTTTAGCTTTGAACTAGGAACTATCATAACTTAAAATACTATCTGCAAAATGCAGACTCTCCTGGTCTAGCAAATCTAAAAACTTTTCTGCTAGAGCTCTCATTACTTTCACGTGGATCAAGAAAGAGAATTACCATCATCTAGAGTTTCATGATGTGCAGACTGAGAAGGTAATTAACAGGACAGAATTTGAACTGAAGTAATACCTTTTCAAAAGAAGCTCAAAATGAATTATTAAAACTCACTATTCACATATGAGTAAATGGTAAGATGAAACTACCTCCACAAGTTTTAAACTAGCCTTTAAATACAGACCAGATGAAAACTACATTACTAGTTTTCTCCAATTTACACAGATACATTTCATGTTTCACAGAATCACTGTCAATTGAAGGCTGAAGATTTATGTAAAGCACACATACAGAAAGTCCTTATTGGCTTCATCTCTTGATTATTCTCACTAATCACTTGGGAAGTGGAGAAGGGGCTCTTGTTGCTCTAAAATTGCTTGGTCTGACTTCTAAGCTCTTTGTCTTGCTGAGACAAGATGTGGGCAGCTGGATCCCTCCTTCTGCTGTAGGACATGAAGATATGGCTCAAACCTCTTCTAAGAAGACTGATGATTTTATGTTGGACAATGTCTTGTGATGCAGGCCAGTTCTAAGAGGATCCTAGGAAAGGGTGATGCATGTATCACCACTGAGTGTTTGGATTAGCTGTCTTTGAGAAGCCTTCTTTACACAGAAGGAAAGATGTGGTTCTCCTAAGGCATCATGTGGAAAAGCTGTAAACTGGGTGGAATGAATGGTAATTCAGTCCCCTAGGTCTATCCCTTCCCTCTCAGCTGATGAGTCGCTCCCATCTCTCTCAGGTACATCCTGCTTGAGTTCACTGCAATTTTCTTTGAAAATATCACCCCATTTCTTGTGTTTTCTTGAATGAGTACTCTTGCCAAAAGATGGCATAGTTCAAAAGCTCTAGAAAGCTTCTTCATAATGCTTTTAAACCCTTCTAGCACACAGCTACCATGGAAAATTTTCTTTTAAAAGTGAAAGTTTCAGAAGAACAGAATGAATGAAAACAAAGATTTAGAATTAAATTGTTGTGTGTGCTGTAGGCCAGCACACAGTGTCAGCTTTCAGTCCTGCTATAGAAACATTAGTTGCTGTGCCAGGCCAATTTCATTTGTTGGACTGTTGCAGTGTTTCACCTTCTTTTTTATGCTTCGTTTTGATTTTGTTTTCTTATTTGATAGCATTGCACAACTGTCCCTACCACATACTTTTCAAATGCATCCTCTCTCTGGAAGTTCATTTCCCAGATGTATCTCACTAAACTTCATACCTCTTGGAAAACAAAAGGAGACACCATTTCACAAAGGTGATAATTATCAGAGAACACCATAGTTCTTAGCTCTACAGTGTCCCTTTCTGCTTTAACAGTTTGCTCTTTCTAAGTTTTGGGCAGATGTTAAGATAGGAGAGTGGGGATAAGTAGGAAAATGGAAACGTGATGGGCCATCACTGAAACATTGCAGTGGCAGGGAGCAACAGATTAGTTCTAAGCCACTGCTGGCAAAGAGACTGATCAGGGCTGGTTTTCATGCAGGTGCATTTCAATTGCTGTCAGTGGAATTACTGCAGCAAAGCAGGATTCCTATTCTGAATTACAGAACTGGGGACCTCAGGAGACTGAAATATAGTGGAAAATGGGCTAGAAGATTTACATGGAAATCTGAGCAAAAGGAAAAAAAAAAATAGGTCATGTAGTCAACAGGGAAAGTGTGCAGAGTGCAGAGCTATCAGACTAGGACAGAAGATGTAACCTTTATCACTCTTTAGAAGGTAATGTTATTCTCTTAATTACAACACCCTTATGCAGGAGTCATTAAACCACTATTTCTCTTTTCATTTGTGAAATGTAATCTAAGCAAAATTTCCTGTTGAGTTTTCAAAGGGTTTAGGTCTACATTTAGTAATTTAATCCTAAAATGATGCCAGCAACCTACTGCAGAGGACGTGTTTGAATCCAGGACTCTGAATTTTTAAGTAACCCTCCTAATTCCTGGGACATAGCTGATTTTTATAGTGCTTATGGAAAAGGTTCCAAATCCTGTAAGCCATGATGAGGTAATACAGTTAACTTTTGGCCTCCCTTATGTTGATCAGCTGCACTCACTCCTCCTTGCTGTGTGTACCCTCAATTTCAGCATCTACCAGGTATTTTACATGAAATAAGCCAGCCTCCTGAGAATCCTAAGAGACAAAAATGAGAAAAAAAAAAGGAGATGAAGCCATGAAAATGGAGAAACATCTCTCACTCCCAAGTCAGCTTTTCAATCACAGCTTTGAGCAAAATCACACATTTAGATCTAATCTTCCATACAGAGTTTTTTCTTCCTCTTCCAGAAAAAGTTCTGATATCAGCACATTAAACCTGCACATGCTAAAGCAAGGTCCCATCTTATACAGATCAAGACCTCAGTGTAAAAATATGCCAATCTCTAGAGAGGAATGAGGACAACAAGCCATGGGCATGGTTCAGCAGAAAATCTAATTCCCCATGTTAAGCATCTCTACCAATTGTGCCTCATTCAGCTTAATGTGTTTGTCCTTCACATTCATGGACACAACTTTTTTCTTTTTTTTTTTTTTAAAGAAAAATAATAGATGAAAAAGAATATGCAAGGTACTGGAAGAGCTAATCTTTTAGAAGAAAACAACATGACTGACACGAGTTAATTTCCTTTCCATCCTTTTCCTATTAAGGATTATGAAATAGTGAATTATAAACCAGCACATTTGTAGTAGACTAAAATCACTTTTCATGCAGAGAATAATAAGTGTGTTGAATAGTTTACTATTTTAAAAGATTTAGATGTAACCCTGGAGGAAATATTTGTACTTAAAAGTATGAGCAAAAGCAATTAAAGTAACAGTTTTTACTCTCCAGTCACTTTAGGATGTTTATATGCTGTGAAAGCCAGTCAGAAGTCAATGGGCCAGATATAAATTTTGTAAAAATCAATGCAGAAGTTAGAGGGACCAACCCACTTTAAATTTGCTGGACACCTGATCCAGGATCTGTTATGAATGCCTCATATTTCCTTTTGTTTTAAAGGTTGTTTGTTTTGTTTTTTATTTACAAACATTTAACTTTTCTTTCTCCAGAGTTCCCCCACTGTGTGTTGGCTTTGTCAGGCTGTTTCCTCTTTCAAGAGGAGACAGTGGCCAGTTTGGCCCATGGACTTCTTGAATGCAGCTTGGTCCAAAGCCAGGGCTGGCAGTAATGGCCGCAGTAGCACAGGAGAGAGAAGCATACCCCCCAGAAAAGACCATTTTAGTCTCAGGAAGTTTAAAGGTAGTTTTCTCAAGGGAGGGGTATGAAGCAGTTTCTGCACTGCTCCTGGTGGCAGGGGGATGAAGTGTCCAGTTCCTCAGCTAGGCTGCAGAGCTGGACTTGGTCAGCTTTGTTTAGTGTTTTGTTTTGTTTTTTCCAAGCCACCTGAATAGCCTGAAAAGGTGCACAAACTTTTTTCCTTAAATATCCCCCTCTCCCTACCTCATATCTGAGATAACCCCACTTTGTTCTGCTTTAAAACTCCTTTGGATCCCTCTACCAGGAAGTCAGCTCCCTTCCTGTGATGCTAAAGAGCTTGTAACTCCTTCTCAAGATTTTCAACAGTTTGCCTACATAAGCAAAGCTCTGTGTGGACTTCCGCCTTTAACATGTAAACCTATATATGTGTACTACAATACACTACAACAGAGCCTACAGTTAAAGAGGAAACTGTATTTTACCAGTTGACTTCTGGAGACTTATAGACTCCAGAAATTAACGTTATAAACTTGTCAGCAGGTGATGTGTGGCTGCAGAATAATCCCAGCACTACCCTATGTGTCCTTTGGATGAAACACTAAAGAAAAATGGAAGGTAACTGTGCATTTACTAGATGAGATGCACTAAAACGATATGCCTAAATAACACCCATCCACTGTATTTTACTATTTCATTTCAGGTCACTTTTTTCCAGGGTGGAAATTCATAACTAGGTGAGCAAGTATTTTCTTCCCAAGTATTTTATTTAAATGCTTGCACTGTGAGTTGTCTGAGCTTTGGAGAGCAGCTTTTTACATCCCTGTTAACAGGACCAAATCATGGAAAGGCCACCATTTTATGCTTACATTGCACAAGATCATCAATTGCAAACTATGCTAGATAATGGAGAACATTATTGCGCATTTTCCTTCTGGGCTTAATTTAAATCTCATAGCAATGTTATTTCATCTTGATCTTCCTTCTCCTATCTCCCACAATAACTCCATGACATAACACTAGTTTATCCAAAAGCATCGAAGTCTCATGCACAACTGACTGAAACAGATAGAAAGGCTGCCCTTTTCTTACAGCATAAAGGCAGAAAGTTATCTGAATACAGATTGAAATATAAAAAAAATCTTTCTACCCAATTTTTATTGTTTAGCCCAGCTCCCCAAAAAATGCAGACCTTTGCCCATTGGGAGTAAAAAAAATATACACTGAGTAAAGGTGATGGTTTCTATGGATTATAAGATATTGGAACAGGGTTCCTAGGAAAAGTGGTGGAATCACCATCCCTGGAAGTGTTCAAAAAACGTGTAGATGGGGCGCTCAGTGGTATGGTTTGGCAGTCCTAGAGTTGGACTTGATTATCTTTAAGGTCCTTTCCAACCTAGTTAATTCTATGATTTAGCTGGAACATGCAGCAAAATGCAGACAATGCAGGCTTGCTTTTGAGTGTTCCTGTCAGAAATATTGGATACTGTTTATATCTTTTTAATTTTCTGGTTTTATCTTGTTTTAAAATTACTGCCAAAAAGACTTCATAAAAAAGAAATGAGATCAAATATGGGAGGTTACCTTTTTAATTTGAGGAAATATTTCTAATCACGCATTTGAAAACGCATAGATCTTCAGTGAGGAAAATTAACCTTGATAATAAAAAAATAAAAGTAGTTAATGCAATTTAAACATCTTCATCATTTTGAGAATGGTGTTGTCAAGATCATGAATGCCTCCTCTTCAGTGAGCTGATTCACTTCTGTAGCATTTTCTGTGGTTTTCAGGTGGGGGGAGAAATGATGCTTGAATCAGCATGTAAGGACTTTGCAACTTTCAAAAAATCATAAAATGGATAAATCTCATGTTTTGTGGCAAATATCATCATTACTTTGTGAGTTATGTTCTATTTCTTGCTCAATAGCAATGTAACAGTATACCTACAGCACACACTTGCTGAAACTTAATAAGATTTCTTGCACTAATCAGAGCCGGGCAAAGTCATAGAAGTGAATTCAGACTGATGGCTTGCTCAAATCTCACCCTAGAGAAAACAAAAACAACATATATGCTATTTAGCATCATACTGAACACTCAGGTTCTGTAGGATGAGTTTGAAAAGTCAGGTTTTGTTGCCAGGGCAGAATCAAGAGACTTCCAGTGTAAATGCATGGGCTCACCCATTTTAAAACCTTTCTGAGCTGGACAACCTCATACCTGATTGTCAGCTGTATCAGTCAAGAACCATTCCATACAACTGATAACCACACACTAAAGATGCAGTACAACTGATTGATAAGCATGGGTAAATCAAACCTAGACCACTTGTTTAGAGCTACATGTAGTTCTCTTTTTATACTGGAAAGGATAGGAAGTGGTGTGGAAAGGAGAACAATGTTACCAACTTGTTTTTTAAAGTAAAAAGCACTGATCTGGTCCAATCTGAAATTTGTACACAAGATGCATTCTTGGATTTTCTCCTTTATTGAAAGTCTTTCAGAAACAAATGTCATCTTGCAGCTGGAGGCAAAGGGAAATTACTTCTACATCTATACTGCCTTTTGTGCCCAGAGGCAATGTTTTCATATCTCCACACCACCACTACATTGTGGGAGAGATTCTTGTCTGGTATAATTTGTGTAAATCTGTAACATCCCCTTGAGGATGGGCATAATAGCTCTTTTCCTGCACATTACTGCTTCTTACACTACGCAGATCAGTGCACCTAACATTAATAGGCTGACTTCAATCTGCACAGTACCAATGTTAATGACAACATATATCGAAAACAACTTTGGAAATACTTTCTAATATTTGTCTCCAGAAACAAAATCTGGTGGGTCTTGTATTAAGTGGACATTATCTCCAAGAATTCTAGATGGATTAAAACAGCTTTCAGCCTTCTTAATACAGACTATCAAATGCAAACACAAGTATGCTTTTCTGTGAAAAGGCTGTCATCCTGTTTTATGATGATAGCTAGATATACTGTCATAACAAACAACAATAACGTAAGTTCTATTGCTATCTGCTTGCAGCTGTCAGAAGCACATTTCTGAAGGTATCCAAATATCAGCTTTGCAGATTTGCTGGAAATAGTAGTAAAGAACAATGCAAAATGAAGGGATTCAGTCACAGTTTGGTTAGTGGGAAGAAAGACCTACTTACCATTAGTACTATATTTTACTCCATTCTATCCAGGAATGTGTTAAATCCTCACATAAGAACTTTGACTCTATTGTCTTTAAACAGGCTTATTGTCATTAATAAATATTTATAACCTACTGTCAGCAGAACTTCTCTTTAATAATATAGATTATTATACAAGATGCATTCCTTTGTACAAAGAAAATGACCATTTATGGGAGCCAACTTAGCCCATCAGCTGTCAAAAGGCTTTTGTTATATTCACATTTATTGATGCCCAACAGGTTTTTGGTCATTATTTTCTTTTTCCTTTTTTTCTCCAAACATTTAATGGTGGAAAATTGACCCAAATAGGTTGGAAGTTGTGCTGAAGTCTGTGGACATAGTACATATCCACTGGTATCAGGAGATGTTTATTTGGGAAGGACTGTAGATTTAGGTATTTGAATAATAGATACATTGCAAGCTATCTGAAGCAAGTAGTGTCTTTTGTAGTTTGGAAGCAGAAGCTTAAGGAGCTACAACAACCACTTCCCATGGAAATGAAAATAGGACCAAAAAGAAAAGTATACATATATTAAAAAAACAGGATTACTTTGAAAACTTATTTTTTTTTTTTACCTTCAGATTTCTGAGGCATATGTTAATCTCCTTAGTTCTCCTGTGTGTTTTGATATAAAGATCTCAAACCAAGCTGTAGCTCTGTAAGTCATAGGGCATGTTTCTATTTCATAATATAATACTGAATATTTACATGTTGTTCTATCAGACATTGAAAAACTAAACGTAAATGGATTTTTAAGCCTGAGTTCTGGAAATATAAAGATGAACATCTTTGACAGTCCTCTTGATGTCATTGTAATTTTCCAAAGTTATCAGCCTAAATTCACCCTCAGAATAAGTCAGCTGAAGTCAGCAGCATTTTAACAGAATGAACTCGGCTTAATGGAATTGAGGCCAGGATAATACAAGTTAAAATATATTGCTTTCTTATAATTAATGTGGTTCAAAAGTAAGCCCAGGACTCCACTGAGTATCAAATAGCAGGTTTCTTATTAATTCATCTGTCAATGTTTTAGTTTTGAACAGGTGTGCACCTCCCAAACTTTTGCTTACCACATTTTCAATGGGTTTTTTTTTGACTAACTTGAGAGATCAGACTTGGACTTTATTTGAATGAGATAAGCTGAAAAATACATTCAGGGAGTTTACCTCAGCAGCCTCAACCATGAAGGGCCTTCAGTCCAGGAGCTCAGACTATGCCACAACATAAAGCTCCTCAAATCCATGTAATAGGGATATCCTGTCCTCATCACAAACAGGTTCTTGCTGTGAATCTTCTCCAATTGGTCAAGGTTATTTAGTAACAAAGGCAAAGCCTCTGGTCACATTAATAATGTAACACTAAGCTAGCAACAGTGGCAAGGAAATCCCTATGTCAGGTTTTTGGTGACATTAAATGTTTCTATGTAAAACATTACTTTGAAGAATAGTTTCTTAACGTCCTTCATCCCCAACAATATCAGCAGGAAGAGCGTGGAGACTGCTTTTGATGCATGCTATCAAAATAATGAAAAACAAGTGTATACTTATGTAGGCGGAGATTGGCCGAAGTCAAGATAGCACTCAATATGAGTTAAAAATCTTGCTTACTTTATTGCCCAAACCTCCCATACTTATACCCCACACACTAGTTCACGCGCTGGTAACGCTGCTTCCATTGGCTATAAGTGCTTGTCCATGCGCCTATTCTAACATAGCAGTTGGCTAAGCTGGAATGTCCATGTGTATCTCTGCATCAGCAGGGCTTGGTACTTGCAGTAAACAGGTTTCTCTTCTGATGGTCTGTTGTAGTTCTTCCTCCCTAGCCAGCTGCCTCTTTATCATCCAAGGTCAGTTTGTTAATTTACTCAGCCAGCTCCATGCCTGGGATGTGCAGTCCTCCTGGAGTTAATTGGATAACTCCGCATAACATCCATGTCCACGCTCAGCCAGCCATTCTTCTACATACTTCCCATAGTGAATTGCTGTTAGGTGATACTGACTTCAGGTCTAGAAACAGACATCTTCAGTACACGAAATTCTTTCTGCATTTGCCAGATTGCCTTAACACCCATGAGAAGCATAGGCTTTCTTTCTCAAAGCAAACATTGCAGTAACAGTAAAACCTGCAGTAGATTCGGGTAGTAGAAATTGTCTTTATCTTCTTACATTTAGGTAGAGTTAAGCCTAAGAAATATGGAACACTGGTGTTGGGTTAATGCCCTTGACAACCTTAGTTGTTCCTTCAGAACTCCTATAGGAGCATGAACTGCCTCACTGAAGTTTCCCACATGACCCCATCATTAGCCTCATAGCTGCCTTGTGATTCTTAAGTAACATCCAGCCCTCCTAACCAATCTCAGCAGAATCTCATCCAGTCTCATTAGCGTCTCATGCTAATGCACATTAGCACACAGCACAGGCTGCTCACTCTCCAGCATGGGGGGGAGGGGGGAGCAGGGAGCATGCAGGTCATATAGAGTCCTAACTCATAGTGAATACTGTGGCAATACAGAAACAACCTATAATATGCATCATATAAGACAACAGATATGATTTTCTGAAGTGCTCTTGTGGCTAAAGTGCCTCTGCTGTTGGAATCTCCAGAGCTTAGGTATCTAAGAAACAGTGTTTCTGAAAGAGATCATTATGCAAGGTCAGCGACTTGACATGTTTATTGCAGGAATAGGATGGACCATTGAACCCAGGATTATTTAAATCTGGGACCTTGTTTTCACCTATAAAAGAAGCTTGCTATACAATTGAAATTCTGATTGAATTTACCCTATCTCTCACTAAGGCTTAACTAACACGTGACATGCAGGAAGCAGTTGCAGTATTTTGAATTTGCAATTTAGTAAGAAATTATTGCAGAACAGAACTGCTGCCTTTGCTTTCTGGAGATAGAATATGCTAATATGTTTAATCTCAAAGCCTGACAAAGAGGTGGGGATGGAAGAGGATATAGTAGCCTGTTGAAATGCAAATGTTAATAATGATCTCTAAGCAAAAATAACAAAATTTACATTCATTTTTTGGATTACTTAAAAATTTTGCATTTCTACAACCTGATTATTATATTTTCTTAAATAGTTTTTTAACATTTCATTATCAAAGTTCTATTGCCTAACACTTTATTGCATGTAATGGGTTCCAACCCCATCCTGTATTTCTCTTCACAACCTAACTTGATAGTCAGGCCAAAGCACAGATATAGGGGACTGTAAAGGAGATATTCTCTGATCCTAGCCTTTCTATAAAAGGACAACAAATAGATTTCCAAAGTTCTACATCAGCTCTAAAAATAGAGCACCTATCACATTGGTAGAATACATCTGACAGAAAGATAAAATAGGATATGTGACAGCTACAACAATTAAATAATTTTTAAGAAAAAATTTAGTAAATCATGTTCTTCATGAGGCTTTCCATGTTATTCTCTTGTTAAATATATTTAAACATGCAGCTTCAACTTCATGCTTATATTTCTCGTTTGAGTACTCCTTTAGGAAACCGTTCCCTCTGATTTCTAAGAAACAGTTTATCAAACTGAATTATGTGAATTGTGTAGTGTGTTTCACCTGGTGTGTGAACACTTGTAGAGGAAAGGCATGAGCTAATAACTCACGATGGGATTAATATAACTTAACCTGAGCTGTTTAAAATCTAGAGGTCATCTGGAAATGTCTTACCTCTCTCTGCTGGCTATTAAGAGGACCTAGATCAGATTAGAGACCTGGAGATTTTAAATTATGAGGATGTATAAGGTGTATCCTACATAAAGGAAGGAAGAGGAAAAGTCATATTCAGTGACTCATCAAAACTGTACCATAGTTATTCCAAACCTGGTATTCTGGGATTTCAGGCTTAAAATTGTGTTTTACTTCACCTATTTCAAAGTTACAATCACATAATAGAATCCATTGTTCTGTGACCAGAAGTAAAACGGAGCTGAGTACAGTAATAAAAAAAAAGGGCAGTTTAAGTATAAAATTATCGAGAAATCCAGTTCTATTTTTTTTTATTTTTTTTTTTTTTTTTTTTTTTTTTTTTTTTTTTTTTTTTTTTTTTTTTTTTTTTTTTTTTT
>NDXB01007112.1:111736-124105 GCA_002631895.1 Agapornis roseicollis | reverse complement strand
TTTATATTATTTATTGAAGTTTTTTTTTTTTTTTTTTTGATCACTGAAGAACTAAACAGAGGTATAGTGGGAAAATGCTTCTATTTGTATATAACATGAATAAACACAGTCTGCTCGTTATCTCCGAACAATGTTGATTCTTGAGCTGCCATTTCTGTTGTGAAAGCTAGAGAACTACATCAAAAATTAACCCATCCCTGCTTGGGTGTGAAGATTCACAGCATTAGCAACATTAGCCCAGTGTAAAGGAATTTAACTTACCAAAAGCCACTGAGGATCTGATTTGATGGTCTGGCTAACAGGCACTTCAGGGATTTGAACCTACTTCTCAATGCAATGCAAAATCCATTTGCATATAAATTCCCATTGTAATAAAATGTTTCATGCTTCCTATGCAGCTGAGATGGAACAGAATTTGTCACTGAGGAGAAAGGAAATTATTTTAACCTTATGGAGGATTTGGGGTGGCCCCCGTCACCTCCTCCCCTGCTTCATTCACACCAGTATCTTGGAGGCCAAAGTGCACCTTGGCCTGAGAGGCAGTTTCTCATGGCAAGCGGTGGCACAAAAACTAGGACCAGAGCTCACACAACATGGTATCCTGTACATTGACCTTATGTGGCAAACCGTCCTCTGTTTAGTGTGCCAACTGTTTGCCTGTCCCCAGCAATGCATTTTGTCCAATAGGACTAGCCCCAAAGATCCTGCAATAAGATATCATCACAGTCAATCACAGCTCCTTGCTAACAGTTGCTTTCTTGTTTTTGAAAGGAAATATCAGAGTTTCAGCTGACAGAGAATGCAGAGATACAATCAGTAATAAAATCAAAGCAAGGGAACAAAAAACTCAGAGGGTAGTGTTATCACAATGATTTATGCTAATCTGGTTTTAGCAAATTTTTGTATCTGTAAATATTTGTTCTTTCTGATTCTTTTCTATTACTTCTTAATCTGAAAGATTTTTCAGTCTTCAGTCCGAAAGGTTGAATTCCATTCTGTTGAATAAAATAAAGGTTTGTTAAAATCATTGAGCAAATCTGGTTATCAGAAATATATGGTTGATTTTGTGTTGCAACTTAAAGTCATCCTGAACGATATGTTTCATTAAAGCCCTGACTCAGCAAGGCATTTTTGGCAGATATATAAACCCCTTTTTTGTTCAGAAAAGTTCTTAAGAATCTGTTTAAATAATAACCTGGTTTTCTTAACACTGAGGTAAAATCTATTTTAAACTTCTTCACAATGTAAATCCCAGGCAATTAATTCATTTCCTCAGAACTGTAAAGCTCATCTCTAATTATATAAAATTAATGCAGACAGTGCAGAAACCTTAAACCTCGAACCTCTGATTTGCTGAAAATAGCAGTTCATAAAATTAATGAATTCAGACAAATGTGTTTTTACTGAAAAGCAGTTGACCCTTAAGTCAGAACACTTTGGGTTGACTTATTAAAATAACACATTTCACCTTTTTTAATTTGAGACAATCTATTGTTTCAAACCTGGCATAACCTGGACAGGCAAATGTACTTTCTAGGGATGCCATATGCTTCTCCTTTAACTATGTGAGATGGGCTTACTGCAGCTCTCTGTTTAGATGGCTTCTTCAGGCAGCTCACAGTAGTTGGCATGAGCTCACTATGACCATTCTTTGGAGACTAAGTTGAAGAAAATCACAAAGTCTTTTGGAAAAGAATATAAGCAAAAATCAGTCCATCCAATGGGAACTATCCAGACGATCCTTTGGAAGACGTGAGCTTGGATTTCAGGGGCACATAACATCATCCATATTCACACTGTAGAAAAACAGCCTAGTTTAACTCTTAGATGAACTAATAGCTGAAAAAAAACCAGAGGAGCTGTGGGAAATTCATCACTGGAGATATCCCAAACT
Organism: Agapornis roseicollis; assembly: GCA_002631895.1. Lineage (NCBI taxonomy): Eukaryota > Metazoa > Chordata > Aves > Psittaciformes > Psittacidae > Agapornis > Agapornis roseicollis. Next base: position 122,211 of record NDXB01007112.1, on the reverse strand, counting down.
CAAATTACTGTAACTCAAATCAAAACAACCTGAGGCTAAAAATAGCTCTGCTATGAGCACAGGGTGCTATGAGATGACCACCTGAGGTCTTTACTAACACAAGCTGCTCCATGAGCGTAATTCTCAAAATGGTTCTACATTACTGAAAAATCTAGAAGGAGGAATCTGTACAGAAGCAAATTCCCTTTCCCCTCTTATCCTACAGTCTGTTTAGATAGCTTGGGCTAAGCTACTTTCATCAGTGAGCCCTATCCCAGGTCAAGATTAAACTATGTTTGCTCCATTAAATGGCATTCTGAGGAAGAATACCACCTCTGAGACCAGCTGTGACTGAGAAACATCCATCCTTTTCCTAAGCAAAGTACTATCCCTCTGCTTCCTTGTGACAGAAACTTTGTCTTGAATGAGAAGAGGAAAGGATGCAGAAAAACAGATAGCATTCCATTATAAAGGTACATAGGAGCATTCAAAAAATGGAGAACTGGTCTAGAAGACTGAAAGTAACGTATATTTGTTTGCTTGTTCATTTTCAGCATGTGATGCAAAGCTGATGGAGATCTAAAGCCTGATTTTCATGAGAGCAACTGAGTTTAAATACCGAAGCATTAGCAGAACAGAAATAAGTGATCAGCCTAACATCCAGGAAAAACTTCTAGCAACTGGATGCACCTGAAACAGTAATTAATCTAAAACATCATATCTAAATTAAAGCAAGTATTAATAAAGGAAATGTTCAGAGAATTCTTAATGCAGTTACAAATGGCAGACAAAGTAAAAGACTGTGTGAGAGAAGTTACTATTTAAAAAAACCAAATGATGGGACAGCCCTACAAGGCACTTTGAAATCATAAATTATGAACTTACTGAAAGTTACAGATACAAGGAAGTTTGTAATATTATCAGTATTGAAGATTAGAAAATCAACTGTAATTTGAAATTATTTAAAATTATTGGAAATTATTGGAACTTACAACCAAGAAAAATTCATACCATACAAAAACAACTGGAATATACTGTGCAAATTGTCACTGACAATGTAGTTGTACTTTGCAGATACTGTTTGGAATATTGGTCTCCAACAGGCGGAATATATCATACAGGTTTTGATACTGACTGTGAAAGTAGTGAGGTGATACATCACTTTTAGACTTTACAGAATCAACAAATTTAATACCTAATGTAAGGACACATAGTTACAATCAGATAAATTGCCTTAATTCTGAGAAAAGGGGACAACATAATGTGATTTCTCTCATTAAATTTGTCAGAGCTATTCACTTGCTGACTTAGTGAGTAACCTGCAAATATTGCTTGCTTTTCTCACAATACACACTCCAAAGTGATATAACTGTGCGTATTTTCCCACTTGTATAAGTCCACCACTACACCAACACAGAAAACCCAAACTGAGACCAAGCCCCAAAACAATTACTATTATTCATTGCCATTAACTTACTCTTCATCTATGTAGTCAAAAGCTCCAAGATACTAATGCAGTCTTGGCTAGTACACAAAAAAGTCCATGGCAGAAATACTAACCTTAAGATCATCTTATATCTATACTCGAATCACCTGTCACATTTGTTATATACTTTTCAATTTCTGCAACAAACCTTCTGTCATCAAGTAAGACTGATTTTTCCTCAGAGCAAATAGATCCCATATGTTGAATAAGTGGGTCAAAAATATAAAATATAAAAATATAAAATAAGTGTATGTGTGTTTCTGAAGGAACATTTCCTGGTTTTGGCACTTCTATACATCTGAGTGTTTGCGGTGATCATAATACGATTGTCATTAATTTGGGTTGTAGACATGTCTGTGTGTGGGTGTTTGTCAGGGTGGCAGGTGTGATAGTGTTTGCACGTGTGCAGTTCCAGCTTCTATTGCCTAACGTTGTTTGTCAGTAAGGCTGGTTAATATCAGCCTTTTCTGAATATTTACATGTCAGTCTTTGAACTCATGACAATATACTACCTTCTGAATAATCCTGCCTCATTCCATGCACTGTATGCAACCCATCTACTGGGAAATGCTTTCTGCCTTTTATGAAGTACTATAAAATGAATTTAGATAGTGCAAAAAATATAAAATCATGTAGAGAGAGATCATTGACACAGCAGCTCTGCAGCCTGGCAATTAACATAGCCATACATAAGATATTAATTCACACTATCACTGTAGATGTAAAAAAATGTCGTCAAGAGAAACCACGAACAACTCACCATAGGGTATCTTCAAATATTGCCATAAAGACTTCATATCCATGGAAGCAGGTTTAAACTGTCCCAACAGAGAAGAAAGTTACACCTCGATTTCCAGCAGACTGAAGTACTAAGATATGTCATAAAAAAAACACAATATAAATGTCTTTGAAACCTAGACTTTCATCTTCCGGTCTTGAAAAGGCAGCATTACATTTTGGATTAAGCATGCTTGATTGCTCCCAAAAATAAAAATGCTTAATGTCTTTTCATATTGAGCTAAAAGCTTTGCTTAAAGTCTTTGCCTTGTTTAACTGTAAATTGTGGATCAAATTCTTGTCTTACATAAAAATACAGAAATGTATATTCAAGGACAGAATTTTTCCATGTATTATCAAATTAATGTACGCTTGTGTTAGAGCAGCTTTTTAGATTCTGACATGGAAAGATGTATCAGCAATTTGCAGTAAAACATAAACAAAGAAAAATTGGCACTTCCCCATTTTGTACAAAGGAGACTTGAGCACAGACTCCAATAAAAATAGACAAGTTTTAAGAGAACACTGACTTTAAAGTAAAATTTTTACTTTACATTTGTGATTCCTGATTTGGATTCTTAATAAGGTATAAGAATAATTATATATCTTCTTTTGTACAATTCATACTATCTAGATGTAACGTCTGTAAATAGACTAAGAATTCAGTGTTAATAAACAACAAAGTTTTATTTAGTATTTTATTCCCTATGAAACTTTTTCAGTACAAATTATAAAATTCACATTAAATTGAAAAATAAATAAAATGTAGTGATTTTAAGACATGCTTGTTTACTCCAAGTGTCAAAAGTAATTCACTCTTCTCTGCATCTGAATTCTTTTAACATTTCATGAAGTTTTTGGTATCTAGGGCCAGCAAATGAAAATGTTGATCATCATCCTGTAACACCAATGTTAGCCAACATAGTTTCTAACTTCTTGCACCATCTGGCTTTCTAAAGTCAATTGTCTGACTTGAAAATAAGGTAAATGTAGGGGTTCCCCTCCTCCACTCAACTGTACATAAAAATGGATTTTTTAGAAAAAAAAAAAAATAAGCTTGCAATAAACACTGTCGGTTAGGAAAGCTGTGCAACAGCTTCCATTTCTATATCACATCTGCATTTTCTAAGGTTTTATCATTCAGAAACTCTGTCTGCTCTTTTTTCCATTGTTATTTCATGTAATTGAATAATTCATCATCAACATTGAAATTAGCTCATCAAATCAAAGTTGATATATCAATCTAAAATCACAAGGATTGATTACCCATCTCTGACAGATTCTGAGAAAGTAAATTATGCACATATCTAAACCTAGAAAGAGCATGTCTATTTTAGATGCTGTAAGGAGTCAGGGATGAGTGCTAACCCAGTGTTGCTCATGGGTAGCTCTGTCAGCATCCCTGGGGCTCTCAGATACCATCACTCCCAGCTATAGGAACAGTCACCCTAAGCAAGTGTCTCTGGGGGTAAATGGCAGGGAGCAAACCTTCAGGTCACATTAACTTGGAGCCTTATGTAATTCCACTTCAGAAGCAGGTAGTAACAGCTAGGTTATGTCTGAATGAGATCATCCAATTCCAATCACACAGTCCACTAAGGTTACTTATTTCATTTAATTATGTAAATTTCACAGAAATTCAGGGTATTCTGCAATTCACAGACTCAGAAGGAAAAAAAATAAAATCAGATGGATCTTTCTAAAAAAGATGTGAAATGTTGCAGTTATTAGCATACATTTTGACTGAGAAAGCAGTCATAGCCAGGACAGCATGTGTGCTTCAGCCTAAATACTTCTTAAGTCCAGTGAGGATGATGGGGCTAAAGCACTTGAAAGTAAATAACACTGCTTATGAATTTTCCTCTAAAAAAATGAGTGGAACAAAGGCAGTAGCAAGAGCAGATGCCTGGGCCAGATGGAACATCAAATATTCACTCAAAGAGTGCTTGGACATCTGCTTTTGAACCAAAAAAATCAAAGTATTTGGGAAGTGACTGGATGTGTAAGATGTTCAGTTGCCATAGAAAAATCAAATTCTCCTTACTAAGGTGATTAAATATGTCTGTAGGTAGCTGGTTTTATTGAAATGTCTGACTTAGAATCACTGAAGTTTATTTTGCTGTATTCTGTATTTGATGTAACCAGATTGTTCACTTTTGTTTATCTAAAATGGTCTTGCAGTTTTCTCAGCCATAATATGGCTTCCTGAAAATAACCTTCTAATTGAAGTCCAATCAAAATCCTGAGAAAAAAAGCTGTCAGTATTGAACAGAGCGCCAAGCTTAGAAATTACTTATAAAGGTTCTGATAGCTTCTTTTTAAATATATTGTTATATGATGTTACTTTTCCATCTCATGGTAGCAGTGATATCAGCACCCAGATGCTCACAGAAAGCATATGGGTGCTCTAAAAAAACTGTGAAAAAACCCCCACCTGGAGTGGTGGTCTTGTGTATACAACACATAATTTACTGGAATTACCCACCTCATAACATTGGAAATGCTATTGTTTCTTCTGTTGTGTTGTTCTACTCCTTTCACAGAAATTCTCAAATTAATACCAAAGATGCATGTTTCAACAGAGATGCTCTCATACTGTTAACTGTTACAGTGTTAACTGTAACTACATACAATGCAAAAGCACTGCTGTATATAGAGAATATAGGTTCATAAAGGTCCTTGTTATTTGGCCTTTGTGAAGGACACCAAGATTTGTACACTTCTGATAAATAATTCTAACATTGTTCAGATTGTGTGCCTGCAATGCTGGGATCAGATTAATCCTTATCACAAATCTGTATCACAAATGTTGCCATAAAATCCATAGATCTGGGACATAAAGTATTGGCAAACTGAGTGGTAACAGAGTTTGCAATTTGTGAACAAGTACTCTTAGACTGCATCATGTAAAAATACATCAGTATGTCTTGAGCTTGGAGAATAATTCATTCTTTAGTAGATAAATTAACTAAATAAACTAAATCCATATTCTCCATGGTAGAGAGCAGAGCACAGAGTGCATAAGGACAGATGAGAAAGCAAAGGACATACAGCATTTCCTACAGAAAGTTTCCCTGGAAATGATCCTGACTACTGCAAAATGCCCGCATAGGTTTTGACAATACTGATGCACATTCTTCCTATTAGTATCCATTTATCTGGGAACATTTTAGGATAAATTTCTATATATGTGTACATTTTGTCTGAATTTCTGAGCAAATTGATTTCTTTCCTTATTGCTTACTGGTAAAATCTAAACATAATTTGGTTTTGTTAATGACTCTCATATTTTCATCTGTTCCTGTTACATTACTGCTGCTGAGCAACAGAAATGTCAGTAAGTAGCTTGAGATCTTTTAGCCAAGTCTGAAGGTTTCCAAGAAACCTATTTACTTGAAGTCTCGTCTCCAGTACTCAGTAAAGCTCCTTACAAACCTCCCCAACTAAGGCTACCTGAAATTTCTCCCATTTGCTATTTTACAAAGAAAATTGTCTTGCATTTAAGCAGTTTTCAAAGGGTGTCTGCAAGTCAGGAACTCAAGCCACAGTTTGAAAAATGCCATCTCTCTCTGAATGCCTTTAGTCATGTCTGAAAAGAAGATTTAGATTTCTGACTTACTTTAGCTTTTTTAAAAACTGTCTGTCATCCATCTGAAACTAATTTACCCTGTACTTTCCAACTCTGTAGGCATTCATTCCAGGATGTCATCACTCTGTTGTTAGTTCTAAAATAGCTCTGTGTACAAATTTTCTGAGCACTTTAAAATTTTCTTTCCAGTTTTGAAGTAAGTGATTTGTCAGTGCTTCTTTTCAGTCATTCTCTTTCCATGGCTAAAACCTCAACAAGAATAGAAAGCATTCAGGTTTGGGAGTTTTTTTAAGCATATGTACTTATACCAGAAGTTTAGATGACTCTATTTTCATGCCTAATAGTAAGTAACATAGAAGCTCCTGCAGTTCAATAAGCACCTTGCATTTCTCCTTCAGGAGTGCCAAAGGTCCATGGAAGCCCTTTCAGCATAGTTCTCAAGATCAGTGCAATGTCTAGTAGAGCAGCAGAAGAAGCCTTGTGGGTGACAATGTTAGAGACAGAAAGCTGTGCAAAGCAGTTGGTATAGGTGCTAGAGTCAGTTTTGTCAAGAAGGATGGGAAAAGAAAAAATGTGCTTCAGTCCATTCACCAGCAGGGTCATTTTTTTGAAACATGTTGACAGCCTCTTTGGCAAGTAGGGAGCAGGAAGTGCTGCATTTGGATGTGCAGGGCTCATTCCTAGCAGAGGTTTGGTGCAGTCCACTGGTAGACATTAGTGATTTGCATTCTGCTTTCCAACACCTATCAGTAGCAAATGGGTGATATCCCGGCCTCAGCCAGAACATTTCCACCTTTTGTTGACAAAATGGGTCTCTGCCACATATTCACTTTGATATACCTCTGTAAAACAATGGTTCAAAGGGATCTCCCCATATTACAGTTTAGCATGTAGACCTGAATAGTTTGACCAGCTCTGTCTATTGGGAGCCAGGCTTTAGTCCCCCTTTTAAAACAAGCTGAGTTTAAATAGCGCTACATAGTTCTTAAAGATATAGCAAGTGCAGAAATAACTGAGCTACTGTCTAAAGTTTACCTGAAATGTTTCTGCAGTAGATAACAATTCTCTCATGAATACCGTGATGATAAAGATCACTGCTATTCAAACCATTTTGAAACATAATGCAAAGCCCCATAGGTAAATTGTATGCAATTATCCATGTATTGGAACAGTTTTTTTCCGCTTCAGCTATGTAATCTTATGGAGGTCTCATTGCACTTGCAACTAGTTCTGACAACTCCCAATTAACAGTCCCAAGCTCAGCCTCCAGTGCAAAGCTCAATCTGTTTTACAGGAACAAAATAAAAAATACTCCACATATGTCTCAGATATATTATAAATTTCTGTGACACTGTGTTTTCACCCTTACCACCCAGCATCCAGATGCTCTTTTACTTTCCATCTCCATCTTATCTCAAAGAACACCTGAAGATATGTTGAAGTGCAGTCTGTCCACCGCAAGTATTTTCATGGTTTGTAGAGGGATAATTGAATGCAAAGTTTTGGGGATGAGAAAGAAAGCACTTAAACACTCACCCAAATCTGAGCAATGAACTCCTTCTGACAAAACATTTTTGAGAGTATGATGCAAACAATTCCAACCTTATATTTTTTAGACAAATGATGATGGAAGAATTGGACAAAATATTGAATTCCTATACTGATCTTTTAACTATCATGAAACCACTCTGTAATAGATTACAAATATATAGTAACTTTTACTCTGAAAATTACAAGATAATTGTAATTTAATTAGGTTCCACACTCCACATTCCCATACATAAATAAACTGCTTTAGAAAACATTGCATAGAATTAAGTTTTCATATGTATTTTGCTCAGATCCCAAGCAGGTGGCTTAGAAACAGATATGACAGACATGGGCACAGAATAAGAATTTATTCAACAGAAATGCCTTGTCCACTTCTGACAAATCCTTTCTCATCAGTTGAAAACCTATCTGCTATAGAGACCTTGCCACTGCCAGAGTGGCAATGTAATTGAAAAATGAGCAAGAGAGACAAGCTGTCTCAGTACAACACTGTCAGAGGTGGTGTTCTCAGACATCAGTGATACCTCACCCCACTGGTGCCAGCAGGCCCTTCCCTTTGTGGTGGATTGTATTTGCAAACAGCGAAGGAACTCAACAGGGACTGACTTGTTCATATACTTCAGGGAGCACTTGTGGTTTTTATGAAGTCAGCTTAGGGTGGAAAGATCGAGGTCCAAGGATATACCTGGAAGCAAATAAGAATGTTGCTGTCACATCTGATCTATGCAGTTGCTGGGTTCTGACCTTGGAAATGTGTTGGCTCCTCTCATCACCTATTCCCATGGGAGTGCAGGCAGTTCCCTTATGTCTCGTTTCAGTGACTGCTCCAACTTGCTGTGGCTTGTCTTCAAATTATTTTTTTTTCCTCACTTTATTTTCCTTCAGCATCTCTGTGAAGCTTTCTTCTCCCATGTCTTTCTACCTTTTCCTTCCCATGTGCACTTCCATATCTCCCTTGATTTTTGGTGTTGCTTCTTTTTCTTGTCATCCACTAATTCTTCCTCGTTGTCCTTCCCATTTTCCTGGTTTTTGTCCCCTTACCTTTGAGGGTATGCCACCATGCTGCATTTAATGCATTCTGCAATGGAAAATACTCCATCAAGAAGATACTTTTCATCCTTGGTTGTTAAAGTCACTTCTCTCCCCACTAGCAGCACAGTGACTATTCTTTCCAAATACTGTCAGTCATATGTTACATCATCTCAACACAACCAGCAAGAGTTGTCTATGATCAAAGCATCACACTGCAGACCTAAGGCATACATCTGATCCTCTCTCCCAATCTCTTAGCTGCAGCAGCCCTTAGACAACTAACCCTCAAAGGGACAGGGCAAGAGTTGTACTATTGGCCAGCCAAGGTCAGCTAGCAACACCAGAGCTAGAGATCTAGTCTCCCAGCTGCCTCAACCAAGACCCAGAGGTCTTCTCATTTGAAACCTGGCTATGCCTGAGGTAGAGGATGCTGTATGCCTCTCCTAAATTCAGGAGCACTCAGTTTATTTCAACCTTTGAATTTAGCAGCACAATGTGCTGAGGGCAACTACTGCAACTAGATAGACAGAAAAGTAAGGTCATAAGAACATACAGGGGACATTTAAACATCTTTCAAACCTTCTGGCAATGGAAATGATTATCCTGGCAGAGGACATCAACTAATCCCTGCAGGCCATAGCTGGAGGACTGCCAGGTTTCTGCACCAAGGAAAGGAGGAATGAAGAAGTTGAAATAGCCTGAATAAGCTTGAGAAAAAATCAAGAGAACTTTTGCTTTTGCAGGGAAGGCACTTATTGTAATAATAATAGTTGCAAATGGGCAACTGAATGAATTCAGATAATACTTTAATAATAACCTACAGGAGAAAAAAAGAAATCATCCTGTGAAAAACCTTGGAATGGAAATGTATGAGCTGGGGATTTATGGAAATACGCTGTTGGTGTGTTTTGGTTGTTTGTTTTTTTGTTTTGTTTTGGTTTTTTTTTTTGTCATTTCACTCATTTTCTGAAAAAAACAACTGACTCTTCAGATATACCAATAACAATTTTCCCAAGCTATCTTAGAAATTAGATAATAAATAAATTTCTCTAAATATGTGCATTTTCAGAGCAAATCTAAAAATTTTGCTCATTCTGGTAATAATAACTTTTTTCCTTACTATAAAAAAATAATTGATTGACCATGGACTAACCAGAGTTACTGAAGATCAATTATTCTGTAGAAATAAAAAAGAAAACTAGAGACAGTTTATAATTTATTTTAACATTTAAAAAATGCAGCATTTTCCTGAACATGCTGCAGCTCTAATCAATCTTTGATAAAGGCTTCAGAAAATCACAGGAAGATGTGTAGCATGTTCAAGTGCTGCAAAAGCTAATATGTTCACTCAGATCTTTAAAACTTACTGCAAGATTAATATTGTATTTTAATGTAAGGTAGCTCCAGAGGAAGTTTTCCACCTCCATTATGTGCCAAGCTTGGCAGCTGTGCTAGGCTTTGCCTTTTAAACCCAGCTGTGTCTTCCCTGAACTGTCTTAATACATGTTCTGTTCAAGGAGATATTAATCACACTGGCTAGACTGCTGGGAGTTAATGTTTCCACTACCTACTTTTTTATTTAGCCTTATAAACTTTATATTGAGATATAAATTAAGACTTCAAGTGCTCCTATTTGCTTCTCTGACTCCTTGCCTGAGGCTTCCTTTAATTCTAAGCTGTCTGCGGAGCTATACGAATGATGCATGCAAGAATTCCATCAGCTTTGACATGATGTTTATTTCTTCCTGTTAATGAAAAGATTTCCTATTTTTATGCATACTTCTGATGGTTTAAGAAAATGCCATCTATGTATTGCTTTAAAGTCACAATGATGGAAAGGCTTTTTATTAAAACCATATTTTTCTCTAGATTCTAGATTGGCACTTGCATCCTCTAATTCTGACAGTCTACATTATTTCTCTGCATAATAGGATTGAAGCAGAGGAAGATTAACAGGAGGCAATCTAATTTAATGGTTGCAATTATAGTTGATGAAGGAATGTGTTAATCAGGAAAAATATAACTGATGACTTCCTATGTGGGGAAAAAAAAAAAAAAAAA
>NDXB01007112.1:100223-111607 GCA_002631895.1 Agapornis roseicollis | reverse complement strand
GGGGGGAAAAAAAAAAAAAAAAAAACAACAAAAAAAAAGAAAAGAAGGAAAAAAATGAAGATGAGAAATCTGTGATGGGTGAGCTTGCTCATCTGGATATCCACTTTTGTTCTAGAACAGTATTTTAATATAGACATTCTGCCATAAAATTGCATCCTAAAGTATATAGGCTTTGTCAGCCTGATAGCTTAGCCAATAGAAAATATTGAGGAGTTACTCAAACTTCACTAATACCTACATAGCTACTGATGGAAAAAAGCCACTTTATTTACTAAATAATATGTTTAGACAGAGCTCATGCCTGCATAGCAGAAATGATCTGTGAGACCACGTCTACATTTCAGCTGCACTTAGACCCTACAAGCATATGGACATACATAATGACTTGAGAAAATTTACCAGGATATTGTTGCCCATTATTTCCTAAATATAAACTGCAATCTGCCTGATGCTCTAGCATGTAATGTAACATGCAGCAGGGTATTGAGACCTCACAGATGAACCACTCAAAAAGAGCTCAAGGAACTGATGAAACTCTTCCTTCCTTGGGACTGGCTGAAGGGATTCATTTCCATAAGGCAATGTATATAGCATTATTTAGTTATTATCAATATGACATGGCAGATAAATTAAAGAAATATAGTAATTTAATCAAATAGAAGTTGACACACAGAGAACACACTTCCTCATTTTTGTCTCACATTTCAGGGGTGAGGGAGAAGGAACTACCCTTACCCAAAGGATGACACTTCCTTCCAGGTGTCCTGAACATCCCCAGCTGTTTACCCCATGCATCTAAATACACAGCACAGTGGTACCGTTCCTGCATCTCCCAACTTGTGACAGCAAACGTCTCTGTTCCTGAGGCACTCCTGCAAGCATCTCAGTGGGCCATTGCTTGGTGGACCAGCAGCTGCTGGCCTAGGGTGATACAGCATCCTTGATAGAATCATAGAATAGTTAGGGTTGGAAAGGACCTTCAGATCATCTAGTTCCAACCACCCTGCCATAAGCAGGGACACCTCACACTAAACCATGTCACCCAAGGCTTCATCCAACCTGGCCTTGAACACTGCCAGGTTGGATGGCACAACCTCCTTGGGCAACCTATTCCAGTGCCTCACCAACCTAACAGGAAAGAATTGCTTTCTTATATCCAATCTAAACCTCTCCTGTTTAAGTTTGAACCCGTTACCCCTTGTCAGGCAGGATTTCCCCTTAGTGAAGCCATTCTGGCTGCCACCAAGCACCTCATTGTTTTTCATGTGCNCTCTACCCCTGTCCATCAGTTCCGTAGCCCCATCAGAGAAGGCCACCAAATTGGTCAGGCAGGATTTCCCCCTAGTGAAGCCATGCTGGCTGCCACCAAGCAACTTGTTTTTCATGTGCCTCAGCATGCCTGCTGAGAATCTGCTCCAAGATTTTGCCAGGCACAGAGGTGAGACTGACTGGTCTGTAGTTCCCCGGGTCATCCATTTCCCCTTCTTGAAAATGGGGTTTATATTTCCCCTTTTCCAGTCTTTGGGAACTTCACCTGACTGCCATGATTTTTCAAATATGAAGAACAGTGGCTTAGCAACTTCACTCGCCAGCTCCGNTGACTGCTCTGTAATACCCCGGGTCATCCATTTTCCCCTTCTTGAAAATGGGGGTTATATTTCCCCTTTTCCAGTTGTCAGGAACTTCACCTGATTGCCATGATCACTCAAATATGATGGCCAGTGGCTTGGCAACTTCACTCACCAGCTCCTTCAGAACCCACGGATGGATTTCATCAGGTCCCATGGACTTGTGCACGTTCAGGTTCTTAAGATGGTCTCGAACCAGATCCTCTCCTACGGTGGGCCCAAGGCCTTCATTCTCACAGTCCCTGCGTCTCAATTCCATGACTTGGGTGGTGCAGTCAGAGCCTTTCCCATTGAAGACCGAGCCAAAGAAGTCGTTCAGAACCTCAGCCTTCTCCAAATCCTGCATAGCCAGTTCACCCAATAGCTTCTGGAGGGGGCCTAAGCTGTTCCTGGTCTGTCTTTTATTTGCAATATACCTGTAGAATCCCTTCTTGTTATTCTTAACATCCCTTGCTAAGTTTAATTCCAACTGGGCCTTAGCTTTTCTTACATGGTCCCTAGCTTCCTGGACAACATCCCTGTATTCATCCCAGGCCACCTGACCTTGCTTCCACTTTTTATAAGCCTCTTTCTTCCTTTGAATTTTTCTCAGCAGCTNAATCAGACCCCTCCCACCCCCACCCCCACCCCCCCAAAAAAAAAAAACCAACAGAAAAAACAAAAACAAAAAACAAACAAACAAAAAAAAAACCAACAATCTTCATTCTGTATTCAGATATATTTATACCAAAGTAATATAGCTAAAAATTGTGTTTCTGTCTCGGGAAATTTCAGCAAATGACAGAAAGAAAAAGAGAAACATACACTGCACACATAATTAACACCTTACATAAATATTTGCTGTAGAACTGCATATTTTTGAGGGTTGATTTTATTACTATAACATAAAAAGGACATGGAGCTGTTGGAACAAGTCCAGAGGAGGGCCACAAAGTTGATCAGGTGACTGGAGCATCTCCCATACGAGGGCAGGCTGAGAGAGTTGGGGCTGTTCAGCCTGGGGAAGAGAAGGCTGCGTGGAGACCTCATAGCAGCCTTCCAGTATCTGAAGGGGACCTATAGGGATGCTGAGGATGGACTCTTCATTAGGGATTGTAGCTACAGGACAAGGGGTAACGGATTCAAACTTAAACAGGAGAAGTTTAGATTGGATATAAGGAAGTAATTCTTTCCTGTTAGGGTGGTGAGGCACTGGGATGGGTTGCCCAAGGAAGTTGTGAGTGCTCCATTGCTGACAGTGTTCAAGGCTGGGTTGGACAGAGCCTTGGATGATGTGATTTGGAACAAGGTGTCACTGCCCATGGAAGGGGTGCTGGAACTAAATGATCTTAAGGTCCTTTTCAACCCTAACTATTCTATGATCCTATATTCTGCATCTGTTTTGTATACTCTGCTGCACAATTTCAGTGATGTATAACTCTACAGAGCTCTTTCAAGCACAGCCCCTAGCAAGCACAAAAGGCATCCCAGTACCACTCCTAGTTTCAGGAACAATGTCATTTAGACTTTGAGACTCCCCCACTTGCCACCCTGTGGGCAAGCAGGAGCATGCAGTAAGCACAAAAATGTTTCTCTGCCAGTGTTTTCTCTCTCAGCCAAGCCATACAGAGTAGTGAGTCCATAGGATTGCTAATGAGAAGTGTGACAGAAGAAGGACAAAATGGACCCAGACCCTTGTTCTTGTGAAGAAATTGTTCCCTTCTACCTTTCTTTAGCACCTTAGCTTGGAAATAATACTACTCCTCAGCAGCAAAAGCCTGAGGGCCAGAATTAACTTTTGTAATTGCTTTGTGCTGGGATTATGTATCTTTTTGAGAAATCCCAAGAAACATATTATTATTATTATTACTATTATTATCTTTTGAAGAATGTGGAATTAGTGGGCTTAATGCTATGAACACTAAATAACCACTGATTTTAGAAGTGCTGAGTACCCCTTGACGCAGAACCTTGGCTCTTTATTACTTGCACTACTACACAGATATTTCTGTCAGCTGTAGAAGTCGAACAAGGACTTGTGTTTCAAGTGACCAACCATGTATTGCAAACAGACGAGATGCAGGGAAATTTTTATTCTGTGATTTAAGCATTATTTAGTGAATAGTTCTGAATAGCAACTACCTTTGTATGCTTCACGGTGCATTCACAAACAAGTTAAATGCAGGGGGATAACATGCCCATAACATGTAACTGCTGCATCTCCTATGTTACATGGTTTTGAACCTGATCATCTTACTGTTTCATAGAAGGGAAATTCTTGTGCATAAGTAAGGCAAGTAAGGCTTCAAAAGCTGTGATCTTGCATTAACAGCAGTATCCAGCTTTTTTTTTTCCCCATTTGCAGCACTGCTGTTCTCCCAGAAGAGAACAACCCAGTCTTGATCTTCTGAACTCAAGCATTTCTTAAAGCAACAAGTTTTCTCATTGCTTTCAGCATATGGCTAGTTTCTGGACCTACAAGAAAAGAAATACAGCATAATTTCTAAATTTAGACACAGAAATAAACAAACAATAAAGTAGAATCTGAGGCAATATTTTCTTTGGCCCTTGGGTTTTGGAACAAGTATAATAAACATTAGCCTTTTCTCACAGATGCAACATATATGTAGGATTTATTATTACTGATGAGCAACCTGTGACACTCCTATCTGTTCTCCTCCCTTTAGGTCCTCTCATTTTGAAATTTTCTCTCCATCTTGTGTGCTTGGTTCAACCTTCTGCATTTGCTTAACTTATTTCTGAGCTAAGATCCTAATTGTTAAACTCAGCTTTTAGGGCAGTTAGTGCCATGGCTCCTTAGAGCTTGAAATATTCGATTTGCCTTCAAGATATGTCATTGAAAAGCAAACTTTGCAAATCCATTGTAATACAGTAGCCATTTTACCCTGTTCTCCTAAAAAGCTGTAATTGTCTTTTCCAATTGGTCTGGATGTGAAACCTGAGTATTAGTTTATTAGAGGTGCTGATCCATATTCATTCAAGATATAGGATAAATAGCAAAAGAATTAGTCCAAAAATAAATTATTATTTTAACCTCAGTTAGGAAGCTGACATTTAAGAAAAGTATACCTCATTTTTCATTTATGGAATATTTTTTGTTTAAAACTGTACTATACAAAACGAAGTCTACAGACTGTAGATCTTCTGAGCAATTTTATGTTCTGGAATTCTTGATTTTTATCAGAAAAAGGAGAAGAAAGATTCTGTCTTAAAAACCAACCAAACAAAAACCAACAAACAAAAAGGCAGCAAGCTGGTTGCAGAAATTAATGTCCACCTCTTAGACCTTTCAGATCCAGATAGGAAAAAAAATGGGATGCAACTTACAAGCTGAAAAATAGCAGCACATCCTAATATGAATAATGACATGAAAAAAAGAAAGTAAAGAAATGGAAATGAAAGAAAAAAGTTAATAGAGGAAATAAATGTTAGGAGCCATTTGGAACTCATAAAATGAGTTCACTGGAAGCAAAAATGGAAAAACCATTGGACTGGAACATTGAATGACAGGGATGGAAGAAGAAAGTGCAGAGGAAACCTTCCCTCTGTGCACACGCAGCTGAAGTGGTTTCAGAAGCACTTAAGTAGGAGGATATTAGCTGGCTCAACTCAGGAATTATTCTGAGGTACTAAGCAGAGCAGAAGAGGTGATTATAAAAAGGTTCAGCTTTGTGGATGATATTTAAACATTTTCCAGTACTGTAATACACGGCAGGAAAATCTACTGCTATTATGCTAAACACTGCATAAGAGGGAACCTTTCAACAGCTAGTGTGGATGTCAAGGCAAGGGGCTCAGTGTAGGTTCAAAAACCTATTTAAGAAAGGAAAGAACTGGACATTTTACCAGAATGTGAGTTGTGCAATTATAAATTATCAAGAACCAACAGACCTCACCACAGGTAAAATTTCCAGAGATGGGGCAGAGATGGTGAAAGAACAAAAGCTAAAATTAGAAAACAAACAAACAAAAAAAAGTTTCGGGCCCAGATCAGCCACTTACAGCTTGCTTGAGAAGTAGAACCAAAACTCCTAACAGAGCTCCTTCTGTTTTCTGAGTCAACCCTATTGAAGCCTGGCAACAGACCCATCCCTGTAAAAGCAGTGGCAGAGCTGGACATTTCCCATATGGCTTTCTCTTCCTCCCGCCTTCTCTTCTCCTCAGCCTGGCTGGTTACAGCCATTTCCCTGATCCCCCTGAGACACCAGGCCTGACAAACCTAGCCCAGGGCCAGATAAGAACCAGCAAACTAGTACAAGTAAAAAGAAACATTGGTTGAACCAAATCCACTTGCAGTTCAAGATTTTTCTGAGTCTAAAGAAAGAAATGCAAAAAATAAGCAGCAACAGAACAGTTCTTCTCTGTTTAGGTAGTATTTCACTGGCAGAAATTCATAGAGTGAGATTAATAAAGACATACCTTAAAGATATTTCATGTCATGTTTACAGTTACAATTTTAATCTATTTAATCTGTAATATGTTTAAACTTGTTATCTGTTAACTTATTAAAAAATTTCTAGACATTATGTAAAGCAATACTGCTGTCATAAAGCAGTGAGACAAAGAAAGGGGGGCATAAGTTTTTTATATGTCTATTTATTCTGACCACAACAGTTATGGTTGAAGTGCACATAAGAATGCTATTAATGGCTATCTCAGTTGCCTTTGCACAGGGCTTCATGGTGTGATATGGACCAGTGCCATGCAACTTCTTTTTGTCAACACAGGGATGCCACCATTTGTATCCTTTGACACTGCTAATATTTGAAAAAGCTATTGAAGAAATAGCCTGAGTAATACATTGCTTGGTTATGGTAGTCAAAGAAATGTGAATTTGGCCTAGTATGGCAAAGAAAGAAGCAGCTATCTGGCAAAGTAATTCTGTCCAGAAAATGAGGATAAACATTTGATTTTAATTATCATCAGGGAGGTCCATGCCCTGATTTTGAGTGACTGAAAATATTTTTTTCCACTCTAAGATCTATAAAAATACACCTCAGTCTCTTCCTGACAGACTTCCTAAGAGGATTTTTTAGTTATCACTTTATAAGAAAAATGGGAGCTTCTGTAGGAAGCCCCAGGAAGTGAGGAAAGACTAATGCTTCATTTCAGTTCTGGGTATCTTCAGGAGACATCTCAAAAATTACCTTGTCTTATGCATAGTACCTTTAAATTTTGTATTAGTAGTATTCGCATCACCAGGTATCAGGAGCAATCTCATTCCTAGACATCATTAGTGATGATCAGAAGCAGCAGCCTCTGCATCCCAAAAAAAAAAAAAAGAAAATGCACTGACAGCATCTAAGCATCATAGAATCATAGAATAGTTTGGGTTGAAAAGGACCTTAAAGATTACCTGTTTCCAACCCTACTGCCATTGGCAGGTATGCCTGACCCCAGAACAAGCAGCAACATGCTGGCTTAGTCAGCAGCACTAACCTCTGTACTCTTCCCATAGCAGGTTGACATTTCTTTCCACCTTCTCCTTCCCCTGCTAATATTAAGGACATGGGGACCAGAAGACCTCCACCACCTCTCCATAGCAGGAATATCCGTTCCTACTGCAAGCATTCCTCCCTCCAGGGGGCCTGTGGAATCCCAGCACCACCTGGGAGAAGCCTCCTGAAAGGCCAGGTGTTGAGGCCAAACAAAGCCAGATCATTTCAGTGGAGGAACATGAAAAAGTCATCCCATCCACACAACAAACAATTGTTTGGATGAAATCTGCTGGCCCTGTGATACCCTATTATCTTGCAAGCCATGTACTGAAAAATTGAAATACTATGGTGTCCATCATATTTGTGAAATCATGGCAGTCAGGTGAAGTTTCCAATGACTGGAAAAAGGGAAATATAATCCCCATTTTCAAGAAGGGAAAATGGGTGACCCAATGAATTACAATGAATTACAGACCAGTCAGTCTCACCAGTGCCTGGCAAAATCTTGGAGCAGATTCTCCTGGAATGTATGCTGAGGCACATGAAAACCTCTAGGTGCTTGGTGACAGCCAGCATGGCTTCACTAAGGGGAAATCCTGACCAATTTGGTGGCCTTCTACGATGGGGCTACGGAACTGATGGACAGGGGTAGAGCAGTTGAGGTCATCTACCTGGACTTGTGCAAAGCATTTGACACTGTCCCACACGACATCCTTGTCTCTACATTGGAGAGACATCAATTTGGTAGATGAACCAGGTGGATAAAGAACTGGTTGGATGGCCGCACCCAAAGAGTTGTGGTCAATGGAGCAATATCCAGCTGAGACCAGTGACGAGTGGTGTCCCTCAGGGATCGGTGTTGGGACCAGTCTTGTTCAACATCTTTGTCGCTGACATGGACAGTGGGATTGAGTGCAGCCTCAGCAAGTTTGCCGATGACACTAAGCTGTGTGGTTTGGTGGATACGCTGGAGGGAAGGAATGCCAGCCAGAGGGACCTTAACATAACCTCATGAAGTCTAACCATGCCAAGTGCAAGGTCCTACACATGGGTAGGAGCAATCCCAGTCACAGCTCCAGGTTGGGCAGAGAAGAGATTCAGAGCAGCCTTGCAGAGAAGGACCTGCGGGTGTTGGTCCATGAGAAAATGAACATGAGCCAACTGCAGTGTGTGCTTGCAGCCCAGAAAGCCAATCATATCCTGGGCTGCATCAAAAGGAGCATGACCAGCAGGTCAAAGGATGTGATCCTGCCCCTCTACTCTGCTCTAATGAGACCTCATCTGCAGTATTGTGTGCAGTTCTGTTGTCCTCAACATAAAAAGGACATGGAGCTGTTGGAACAAGTCTAGAGGAGGGCCACGAAGACGATCAGGGGACTGGAGCACCTCCTGTATGAAGACAGGCTGAGAGAGTTGTGGCTGTTCAACCTGGAGAAGTGAAGGCTGCGTGGAGACCTCATAGCAACCTTCCAGTATCTGAAGGGGGCCTTTAAGGATGCTGGGAAGGGACTATTCATTAGGGACTGTAGTGATAAGACAAGGGGTAATGGGTTAAAACTTAAACAGGGGAGGTTTGGATTGAATATAAGGAAGAAGTTCATTCCTGTTAGGGTGATGAGGCACTGGAATGGGTTGCCCAGGGAAGTTGTGAACGCTCCATTGCTGTCAGTGTTCAAGGCCAGGTTGGACAGAGCCTTGGGAGAGATGGTTTAGTGTGAGGTGTCCTTGCCTATGGCACGGATGTTGGAACTAAACGATCTTAAGGTCCTTTCCAAACCCTAACTATTCTATAATCCTATTATTGACCACTACCATATCCTCAGGCTTTGTTTCCAGTTTTCTGTTTTGTGGACATTTTATCATTAGAAAATTCCTTGCAACCATTTTATTTGCCCTTAAAAATAAAATACAGGGATCTGTCCAGCTGAGTAAGTACAATAACCTATTAGCATGAGCATTGTACATGAATTGGCCACCCCACAAAACTTTAGAAATTTGACTTTTCCTGTTAGATATCCTTTTCCAGTGGAAAGCTTCTTCCAGTGATTGATCATGCTCTCATTAAAGAAATTCTTTCTAGTTTCCAGTCTAAGTGCAAATTCCTCATGTCCAGTTCTGATGCCAAGAATATCCAAGGAAAAAACCCATATTTCTAATTACATGTTTATTTCCCTTTTTACTTATATCACATGTATCAGCTTAGTTTATGGTTTACCACATTAATTCAACAAACTTTTACAATCTGTTCTAATATGTATGTAAAGGAAAAGCTAAAACAGTGCAACCCAAAACTTGTAGGTATTTTTCACAACTTTTGGTTCCAATTAGTTAAAAATACTACTTTTTTTAACCAAGAACACTGAGGCTGTGATATTGTTTGGTACCACTCTGAACTCCACTCTAAATTAAAATTTCCTTCCTAAAATGCTTTAGTCAGGGACTAAACAGGGACACTTTTCCATATGAAACGCTAGAAATTTTATGACATGTAAGAGCTATGAATAATGTATTAATCAGCATATTTTGGTATGTCTGTTAAGAACCCTGACCAAAGACTTAATAGGATCATGAGGAAAAAAAAAAAATGGAAAAAAAAAAAAGAAACAGAAAAATCTTAATCAAAATTTTCATATCCAAAATGGAGGTTACTTTTATTTAATTTTGAAGAAGCTCAGCTTGCTAATTATTTAAATTATTGTCATTTTCCAAGAATAGAATGGTAAAATCAGAAATATTCTTTTTTCAGATTAAGGTTTTTATTGGAAGTGTGCTGTGTGTACTTGATGATGTGTAAATGTTGTCTCTAACAGATAAAACTACAGGAGATATTTAAAAAGGAATCCACATTGGCCTAACTGGTGAATATGAGAGAAGAATTTTCCAGTCATTTCAGTGCCTCTGGACCTTCACCAATGCCAAGTGCTTTAGAAATTCTTACTTTCATGATTTTCCCTTCTAATAATTTTTAGGTACATATACCTCACCATGAAAACCAGCACTTCTGCTGCATATTTAAAACAATGGCTTATTTAAATACATTTAAAGTAATTTGAATATATTTTCAAGTTGCTGCATCTCTGTAGCTTGTTGGATTTTTTTTCACATAAACCATTTATTACCATGACATCTATAGATTTGCAAACAGGCTTCAGTCTCTTAAACCTGATGAAATGCTACCACCACTAGGGATAAGTTTCTTTACATGCTATCCAGAGAAACTGACCATCTAAGTCAGTCAGCTCCTGAGGACTCTTTACATGCAAATTCTTTCTTGCAGTCGTACCTGAGTTTTAATGTTCTTGTTTATGCAACTTTCAGAGAAAAAATCCTCTTGCAACTTCAAAGTTCATACAAATGCTCAGAGTTCTTACTCTTCACTAAAAAGAAAACAAAACCAGGTTTTCCAAATATAGTGGGAAGTGGGACACTCCCATTCTGCACAGCAAGACCCCCGTGCTCCCAACTGAGATTTGGTCCCTCCACTCAGCTTTTTTAAGAAAATGTTGCATTCAACAAAATGTTTTATATTTCATTTAAAAAGTAATAAAAAAATCAAAATGTTTGTATTTTGCTGCTGCAAAAATTATATTTTTCAATTGAAAAGTGTTTCCAATGTTAACAATTTTTTCTCAATCTTTCCCAGGCATGAAGTTTGCTTACTGGCCAACTTTCTATTAAATTCCTCCCAGAGGTCTACACTTCACAGCCTGAAACAACAGATGGGGTAGTAGACAGTAAGTGGGGTTCAGAGAGATGAGGTTATCACCTGCAATGAGAAGTACATCTATACCCTTCTATGTCGTATCTAGCCTTTGTCTTGCTCCTGATCGTTTGATAACTGGTGATCTTCTCATCTCCCAGACCAACATGAAATATGAGGAATTCCAAAAATGTAAGGCTAAATAAGGCTGGTTCTTTAATACAAGCCATGGAAGTTCCCATTTTTCACACACCTGTTTTCACATCCTTTGGTTTGCTGTTTCCAGCACAAAATACAAGCATTTCCAGATCACGTTGATCAGTTAAAGCAAACATTGAAATGTCCTTTCTTCTTCAGAGGTTCCTACTAGGTAGATGCTTTACAGAAATGTTTTATTTTTGCATAGTCAGGCAGTAAGGAAAAAAACTTGATATTTCATGAAGATGAATGAAAATATCTTGTAACAACTCTCATAATAAAGTATTGCCTTCAGTTACCATGTTGTTTCACAAAGTTGCACTGAACTGCTACCAACTCTTCTGGACTACTTGAAAAACGGAATTACTGAAGTTCATCTTTCTCTTTTCTTTTTTTTTTTTTTTAATTGATCATATAAAC
>NDXB01007112.1:73498-100143 GCA_002631895.1 Agapornis roseicollis | reverse complement strand
ACTAAATGACATCTTTTTTTTTTTTTTTTTTTTTTTTTTTTTTAATGATCATATAAACAATGATACTTGAGAAATTAAAAAACTCGAAAGGACTTTACGAATATAAGAGATGTTAAAAGAGAAGCATATTTTTCCAGGCACAGCCCAGATTTTTAAAAAACCCAACAATTCAAGGTAATGTGGTTGCTGTGTCTCCATTTCAAAGCACCAGGGTTGTCAGACAGCATCAGCCGTCAGAGAGAGCACAATCCACCATGCTGTGCTTAGTGTTGCTTTTAGCAACCCTAGGTGAAGAGATTTCCTGCCTACGTGATACTTTGAAGGGGGCTGTGCTTTGGGACGTTGGTCTTCGCAGGAAAAATACATTTCATTTGAAGTACCTTTTTGCCTGTTCTTCAGTAAAGTACCTGTGTGTGCAAAGTTACAAACCAATGCAACTGTAACATCTGCAAAGTAAATTTACAGTGATTAAAATGTACTGAATGTTAGTTCCTTGAAGCCCCTAGTCTTTCCTATTACACTCTAGGGCAGGCATGGGACTAAAGCAGAGGAAAGGATACACAAAAGGGTGGGTGACTGGCTTTTGGCATCACTTATTTTATTCAGATACTAAAAGATTACAGTTACAGCAGGATGCTGGAAAACAAAATATTGTGACTGTGGTTTGTAATATTGAATAAAAGGAAAATGCATTCTATGCTTCTTAAGTCTAGACATGCTCATTCCTTTTGATCTTTTTTCTCTTTATAGCTTGTAAGACAAATGAAGTCAGTAAAGGATCTGATCACATTGACCAGTCCTCAGATATAATCTGCCCCAGGCTGCTGTATATAAGCAGCATAGCAGAGAAAAAGAAGCCAAATTTTTATTACGGGGCACAGAAGGCTTTCTTCAGTTAGTAGGAAGATACCTCTTCAGCTAGTAGTATGATCCAGACACAGCAGCAGCAAACAGAAATGGACATGGATTCAACATCACATTTTAAAATCATTCCTACTTTCCATTAATTTCCTGTGGTCTTTCCAGACCTGGGCATCACCTTCCTTGCTTGAATTTTGATATGTCACCACATCTGCTCTATTAAGACATGACAGTTGTCTATTTCCAGAGGACAGAAAAACATCCCACCCACCTATCCCATTCTCTTTTCTTCCCTCTCTAGCACTAGGATCCAAAAAGTAGCTTTTTGTTTTCCTTTTAAACCTTTCCACAACACATTGGAAGCTGCTCACTAATAAACCCTGCTTTGTATAAGACAGGGCACTGCTTGGCCAACATGGTGGCTGTTTATGTGCTCAACTGAAACTGATCAGTTTAATGTTTGGGACAAGGAAGAAAATGTTCTTATTTCTCAGGCAGGCAGGAAATGTTAAGGAATTTTTGCCTCAACTAGAATAGAACAGCCTGATTTCTGAAGAGGACCCATGAGTTTTGGGAACTGCTCTCCCTGTCATTGTGCTTTGTGGTTTACTGCTTTAAGGAACAATAACTGAATGCTTCATTGCTGGCCTAGAAAGATAAAGCAAAAGGAATTAATGTAGATTTAAGATAGAACACTGACTCAAGGCAATATTCCTTAGCCTCCTTTTCCATGCTATAGAAGAGCAATTTGCCAGTGCTTCCTGAAAGTTTCTTCCTCACTTCTCACCAGTAAGTCATACCAAGATACGTTCTTTATGCATGAATTATCTTATTCTGTTGCTGGTGATATTCCATTATTTTATTTCTCTCTTTCTTCTAAAAGGTAGAAAAAAATCATGGGGGACAAACTTCACAAACCCTTGGAGTGCTATGTATATACCTCTATGTTGATTTTAATCCTATGGAACTGAAAGTACCTTTTTGCAGTTCTTTGTGAGGTACCTCCCTTTTTTATCCTGCTTATTTTCTGTTATTGCTGATAACCCTGGACCTTTTTACCAGAGAAACTCAATAAGTAAAACTTTCTTATTGCAACTCTATAGGGCATCTATGGCACAGCATACACCTCACGTTTAGTACCTCAAATATCTTCTGTGTTAATGACAACAGTAATAATTGCCTGCAAAAATCTCATTTATTGCTCAAGTGAGAACTACTACATTTAACACACTACAATAAATGAAATGCTGAGAAGAATTTATGATCCAGGAAAAGGATGTTTTAAAGCCTCTAAACTGATACATCTATTTCCTTACATGATTTTTTTCTTGACTCCTATTAAAATTACATGCAAACTGAAAAAGGAAGTCATACCCCTAAAGGGCTATTTTTCATTATATATCCTCTGAAGTTTCATAAGCTTCATGACTTTTCTGATTAGAATTGTGAAAAGATGAAAGCTTGTAAATTCCTCCCCTTTCTTTGGGGCTACTGGTCTTTGAGAAAATTCTTTCTTTCACTGGAAAAGAACAGATGAAAATAGAATTCTGCTTAGCATTAGGGTGATTAAGCTTTGTGAATTTGTGAAATGCCATTTTTATTAGACGTAGAGAAGTATCTTGGACATAGAAAAGTAGGGTGATTAGTTTTAAGTAAAATAAAAAAATGAGAAAAAAATATATAGTATACAGAAGAATTAAAAGGATACGTGTAAAAGCTTTCTAATAAGGGAAGAACACTGAAATGACTATTCATTTTTCCTTAGAAAAGTTAGAAAAACATGCAAATGGAAAAATTAATCTGCCTGGGTGGGAAAATCTCAATGTCCCTTCCAACATTATGATTTAAGATGTTTATACCACATAATAAATTTAATTTATCTTGCAAGCTTCATTATGTCTCTTTCAATCTGTCTACAATATTTGTCACTTTTTGTCTTCTTCCAACAAACATCTCAAACTTCTTAGCTATTCTAGTGAGCTGTTACATGTTTAGAGGTTTATAATTCACAAAATCTCTTCCTTTCCTTGTTCATCTGCAATATTTATGTATTTATTTATAAGTTTAATTTATGTATTAACCAAACCCATTATCTTTTAGGAGCTATCACATATATTTGTCTTGCCTGTGCCTGTATTCCATGCAAATAAGTCTTACCTTCACTCATGTTGTTGAAAATTACTCACATCAAAACTAAAATCCAGTGTAGCTGTGAAACTGAGGTCACGCAATTTCAGTTTTACACTTAAACAGAGGTTTTTTCAACCATCCATCTGTGGGCCCCTGGGTAAGTATTTAAACTATTCCTAAGGGGTCTGTGAAAGATAATAAAAGTAAGCAAACCTGCCTATTATTGACAGTAGGCTGAAACTCCCTATACAGGAATGTACAAGAAATGTTTCAGGGGACTTACAAACAAAGTGTATACTCTAGAGTAATACACCTGCAACTTTAAGCTGTCTTTTTGAAAACGTTGGTGCAACTTCCATTAGATCTTTAACCCTGACAGAAACTCATGTTTCAGAAGGATGGGTACAGCCATGAGACAAAAGTAGGTTGGGGGAACTGATTGAAACCAATCTAGTTTTGCAACATGGATCATGACCAGAAGGCTACTGCATTTAATACAAGAAATTCTGATTTCAACAACAGCAGAGAAAAATCCTTTGCCAATGGACCATTGGACCATCTTTTAGTCTGAATCAAAACATAAATATAGCACTTCAAACCAACACCTTAATGATGAACCAAATTATTACTAATTATTTTTTTTTTAAAGACAACATTTGTGTAGCTGTTTATGACAGATACATGTGAAGCAATACATCTGGATTAATGGGGTTAAATGTATGTCATTTAAATTTCAGTGCTGATAGCAAAACATCCTAACCCAGCAAGATTTTCCATTTCTGGATCATGGGGAGACAGTGTCAGAAAGAAGGCAAGGATGGCTCACCACGGTGAAGTGCTCTGACACCCACCTGAGGGTGAGAGAGATAGCTGGTCTTGGCTCTTTTAGACAAGATGCCTGACCTTCATGCAGCTGAAGGTATCTGAGATGGAGGTCTCCCATAGCAATAAGAAAATCTGACTTCACAGATAAACAAATGCCTGAAATATCCCCATGAAACTCTCTGTGCATCACCACCATTATAACAATAAGTATATGAGTGTGTATGGAGATACTAGGACAGTCAGAAAACAGGTTTTTCTTATTCTCAAAACTACTATTTATGGAGAACAAGAACTTGAATCCTTTCCCAAAACTTGGCTATGCACTGAAACATTCAAGAACATACAAAGGAGAAGATTTTTACACCTGCTGTGTTAATATTATTAGTAATTTATATCTTCCAGCACAACAGAATAATTTAATCTCCAAAACCCCAAGTTTTAAGTTGAATTGTAAAAGTTTTCATGGAGTTTTCAGGGAGCTAACTAACCATCATAACAGTTCTTGAAAAAAAGATAAAATTATTTCTTTGAAACTATATTCCTAAAATCCACTCTCATCTTCAAGTCACAATTAAGGATTTTTAAGTATGCCGATTAGACTGTGCCTTGTTCTTAAGAGATTTTGATTGCACTTCTGAGCAAAATGATATGGGAATCAAGTCAATTCTCAGAAGGGACTCCAAAAGCTTTTGAAATAATTTTTCAGATGCATAAAAGCATAATCTAAATGGAGCTGTGTTTTCACATGAGGTTTTATTCTTTAATGTGTGATGCATTATGCAATATTGCTCAAAGATTTAGCCCAAAGAGCTTCAAGAGGCACTAAGTTTGTTTAAGAGGTGATTGCAAAAAACCCAAAATCATTAATTCTTTCTACAGTACAGACATCACTGTAATTTTTTTTTTCACCTTTCAGTTAGCAGCTTGTAAGTGCTGGCACATGTGTTTAACGTTGCTTAAAAGTGTAACTAGAAGTGAATGCAAAGACACTGTAAGGGTAAATCTTTTCAAAAGCTATTAGTGTTTAAACTCTTCGCTTAAGGAATAAGAGAGGATCAAGAGGGAAAGAAGGACTAATGGCATCAGGAGCTCAGCCTGCAGGGTTCAGCAGCTGTGAAGACCAATCTTTTCAGTGAGGGCTCTTTCAGTTCAGGATGCAGCAGGTCACAGGACTACCCATCTCCCAGGACCACAGGGAACACTCTGACTTTATTTTTCCCACTCGAAACACAGTCTGTTACCTAGGACCATGCATTATAGAAGAAAATTGCATGCAGCTTATGTGAAAAGTATAAATATCACATGGAAAATATATTTATAATCTGCTTACCCATGTAGTATTTAAAATATCTGGGAGCACATGACCTTTTCTTCTTAGATCCTGTGAATAAATTCACCAAAGTGAATGAAACACCTAAACGTAGGTACAGAATTATAGTACAATACAAATGTCATGAGTGCCATAAAGATATAAGAAACTTTATGGTGACATTGTAATAAAAGGATGTCATAAAGTCCTTACACAGTTATTCCATTATCCCACACATTCCCCTTTGATGTACAAAAAGTCTCAGTCAAAAACATACGCAAACCTACCAACTTTACAGGTATAGTCTAAAAACCCCATTGGTTTTGTCTTATTCTTACTAACAGTGGATAATGTCCCCTTCTTTTAGCAGTCTCATTGACACCTTGAGCCCACAGGACTGCCTGATCTCACCAGCTTCCCTTTCAGTATTTCCTCTCACCCCTTTATCTCCTCAGCCCTATGGCCCGTAGAGCTGTAAGTGTTTCAGCTGTAACAGTTATTTTTTCTCCTTCAGAGTAGTTGCTGCAGAGCTGTGCTGTGTTATGGCTGAAGTATAAATATGGGAATCTAATAAAGCTATTTGTAGAGCTTTCTGATTAAGTGTGAAGTGTGTGTACAGATAATGAACTTGCTCAGATACCCTGAAATTTTGTTTCAACCCCAAATTTACTTAGAACAGTGCCAGACAGTCTGTTCTCGTGAGATTTCCACTACTATCACTGAATAGTTCCAGTAGTTCTTGATCCTGTCCAGGAAATTAGATTGGATATAAGGCAGAAATTCTTTCCTGTGAGGGTGGTGAGGTACTGGAATGGGTTGCCTAAGGAAGTTGTGAGCGCTCCATCCCTAGCAGTGTTCAAGGCCAGGTTGAACAAAGCCTTGCATGGCATGGTTTAGTGTAGGGTGTCCCTGCTCATGGCAGGGGCGTTGGAACTAAATGATCTTAAGGTCCTTTCCAACCTTAACTATTCTATGATTCTATGTTTCTATGAAATCCTGCATGAATTCTTTCTCATGAGACTGAAGTGTCTCATATGTTACAGTTCTTTATACCTGGAAAAATCTTGAGCTACAGATTTGCCACAGAAGTCTTCTCATGCTTTGAAAGAAAAGAGTAAATCTGAACAATATTGTATATGAACATAGAATACTATGTGTTACATTTCTACATTATTAGTAGTTAGATACGTTTATAAACTTATTTCATCTTATGAAAAAAGTATTTCTTATTCATAAGTATGTCCTGAATAATTCAGATTAATAAAGTCACACCATAGGATTAGAAGACAATATTTCACATCAGTTTTGGTGATATAAGTTGCATATTTCTGTTGGAGTTTTCTGTATTTTGAAGCATTTGAAAACAGAATTATTAAAACACAGAAGTACCCATATGTAAACAATTTCTATGGAAAGATCTATTTATCATTTTAGATAAAAAATTTCACCTTTTTTTTATTAGCAAAAATAACTATGATGTGAAGTGACCTTTCAGTACCTTGAACCAGTAAGTATGGGGGAACAATGCCCACAATAATTTAACCAGCTACAGTTATCTCTATTTCCTTGAATCAGACATACGTTGTTATCACAAATGTGAATGGCTCACTTGATATGTATTGTTTCAGCCTTTCTTAATGAGCAGACTTATTTTCAGTGCAATTAATGTTTCTTTTGCTTTTTAAGATTTTAACAGCAAATAGGAAAATACAATAAAAAGCATCTCTGCAAGAAAGCTAAGGTACATTTTAATTCAACAGATGTATAGCGCACATGTTCAGGCAACAGCAACATGTTAATAAATCCCATCAATTCCCTTCTCCCTAAGGTCTTTGCTCACTCTTTGACTGACAAAGTTCTGCTTTTATTAGTTATGACAGATCAGGCTTTGGTTTTCACCTCCCTGGGGAAACATCACACTGTTATTTTAAGGTGCATTGCTCTATTCAAGTAACAAAACTGCCTTAAGCTCTCAAGACAGGTAATGCAGGGCAGCTTTTTTTAGTCAAACTGTTTCACACTTTCTCTGAGTGTAGGAATATATTGATTATGAAGAAAGCAGAAGAGAGGGGGTGACATTTTAGTCCAAAAGGCCTGGAAGTGGAGTAGTAACATGCTGCTGAATTACTTTGTTTTTCAGCTTCTCTTTTATCTTGTTTAATTTGTATTATTTTTAACATAATTCTTCTGCAAATGCGTAGACATCCCACCACTGTACCACTATAGTGCAGATTGACACAGCTGGGAAGTGCCATAGCTTGTGATGTTTCTGCTCTGGCATCTGTTCTCTCTCCTGTTATACATGTGAACCTATAGACTCCCTCAAAGACCTGAGTTGGAGAATATTGAGTTGGAGAATAAAACCCTCAACCTTATTGAGCTGTGGCTTTCTGAAACCCCATCTCTACAAATAAAGAAGTACAGATTGTGCTTGAAATCCAAAACCTGGGGATTACAAAAAGCTGCTTCGGGACAGCTAAGAGAAATGAGATTGCCACTGCACATAACAATAGGCAGACATCAACAGTGAATCAAAGTCGGAAATTTTGCTTTTTTAAGACCTGATGAGTTTCCTCAGTAGCATCGATTAGTTGAAATAATTTGTG
Organism: Agapornis roseicollis; assembly: GCA_002631895.1. Lineage (NCBI taxonomy): Eukaryota > Metazoa > Chordata > Aves > Psittaciformes > Psittacidae > Agapornis > Agapornis roseicollis. The sequence continues at coordinate 92,412 of NDXB01007112.1, read as the reverse complement.
TCCTAGGAAACTACAGTATTTTTCTCCTCAGCCTCACTACTCCTTTACTTCACTCTTCTAATACATAAAATAATAGATTTATAGTGTTTTCCTACTAATACAATTAATAATTAAACCATTGATCCTACAGAACTCCTTACCACACACCCATGTTAGCTTTCCACAATTAAAAAAATAAATGAACTGTGTACAGTCTTTTTACAGCTAAGCTACTTTTAAGGAATTGAAAATAGATTTCTTACCATGGGATTACTTCATAGAGCCTTTTAAGAATTTTATCTCTGGCTTTTAAAGTCTTCCCAATTTACATAAACCTTTTTCCTACTAACTTTTACTATTTTCATATGCTCAAATATTTGTAAAAGGTTTTTTTTTCCAGTGAATAAATGCTGGAACAGGTTGCCCAAGGAACTTGTGAATGCTCCATCCCTGGCAGTGTTCAAGGCCAGGTTGGACAGAGCCTTGGGTGACAGGGTGTGATGTCCCTGTCCATGACAGGGTGGTTGGAACTAAATGATCTTAAGGCCCTTTCCAACCATAACTATTCTATGATTCTATGATATCTGAAGTACTAAAAAACTTTGAAAGTTTAATAATTTTAAAGATCAATTTTCCTGCTGAGATAAATCTCAGCTTTCTGCAGTTCTCTGAAACAACAGCTCTACCTTTTCAAAACTTATAGATAATGCTTTCTAACTTCTTGATCTTTGGAAAGGGAGCCTATTTGAATATTATATTCACCCTAAAAAGTAGTGTTATAGTTTATTTATGAAGCAACAGAAGTGGGAATGACAACCAGTCTAAGAACATTTGAAATACACTGTAGGATCACAGCACTGCTCTGTTTTACTGGTGAATGGTGATAATTTCTTTCTACTGAATGGTTTGTATATGCTTGAATAATTTTTAGAAATTCACTAAAATGTTAATTATGTTTTAAAAAAGCTCTAGCTGTCTCATGAATGTTAAAGGTCTTTCAAAATGATAGTTAACAGTCACACCTTCTTGGAGAAATGCAACCAAACCAGATATAACAAAAATGCTGCTCAAGCCCTGAGAATCCTTAAAAATAGTCTCTCATCTTCAAAAATGTTTCTAAACATGAAAATCCATTATTAGAAAGCTCTTGGCAAAATCACAAAAAAAAAAATTCATGGTAGAGCTAACCAAAACTCTTATCTGTCTTGTGCTGACGTTCCCATCAGTCACCTTTGCCATGTTTTCTTACTCTAGGACATGCTGTCAGCAGTGTCACAAAGCTTTCATAAAAGTGTCTGTATTTTCTATGAAAGAAAAAAGTTGCCTGAAGTTATAAAGTAATCTCCAGTGAAGTGGGACAGCTGTGGGTAAGTCAAGGTGAGTTTTCAGAGTGAACCTCTCCAACTCTGCATTCATGACAAGCTTCCCTCACTAGTCATCAGGGCTATTAGAGGCTCAGAACTGAACTTTCACTCTCTAAACAAGGGCTAAAACAAACAGGAGCTACAATCTCTGTGTTGTTTTCCTCAAGCAGTCCTGAGGCACAGGCACAGCACCTATTGCATCTTGCATCCTTTCAGCAGAAGTGACACCACACAGTTGTGTACCAGTGGCATGCTCAGAAACTGAATTGTCTGGTCTTCTGAGCTATTCCACTCTGATTAGCCCCACATGATGGGAAAACATTAACTGTCATCCCTATGCTCAGTGCTGTTATGAGTACGTAATCTTTGGAGAAGAGAAGGCTCAGGGCAGACCTCATTGCTCTCTATAACTACCTGAAAGGAGGAGGAGGTGGCTGGTCGCTTTCCAGCTAAGAAGTGACAGGACAAGAGGAAACATCCTCTAGATGTGCCAGGGGAAGTTTAGGCTGAATACTGACAAAAATTTCTTCACTGAGAGGGTGGTCAGGCATTGGAATAGGTTGCTTAGGGAAGTAGTAGAATCACCATCTCTGGAAGTGTTCAAAAACCATGCAGAAGCAGCCCTTAGTGACATGGCTTATTGGTGGACTTGGCAGTCCTGGGGTAATGGCTGGACTTAATCATCTTAAAGATCTTTTCCAAACTAGCTGATTCTGTGATTCTCTTAGACTAATATTTTATATTAGATTTCACATGGGTTTGCCCCATTTAGAAGAAGGGGATACCCCCAAAAAAATAACAGGGGCAAAGACTTAGAAATTGTGAGTGGAAAGGTAATATGCCACGTCAGGACTTGTTGTGAAGCGTGGATTGTGATATGAGCAGAAAAATTCTATTCTTGCATGACCGAGGAAAATGTAATCAGCAGCAGTACTGGAAAATATCTTGCCTAATTACATATTTGCACAATAGAGAGAAATGGCATTGGAGTTGTTCCAGGTTTTTGGTTACATAATACATGTTTAACAAAACCGTATAATTAAAACTGCACATATTTACTCAAGAGATAGAAAAGGCTTCAAAGAAGATTTTCCAACCTCCAGCAAAGATTTTTCATTTTTCAAAACACATTTAATCATTTACTATTTTATTACCCAAAAATCGGTAGCCTTGAAGTTAATAAATATATGAACTGAATATTATTTAATGTTTAGTATTACATAATATTATTCTTCAAGACTTAAGTATCTGGTTTCAACAAATAATATCTTGGAACTGAAGGTTGAGGGTGACATTCCTTCTAGAACAGACAAAAATAGACACCAAAAACAAACACAAGTGCTTCAAAAGTTTCCTTTCTCATAGGGTAACTGCAGAATGCAGCCTTACCTTCTGAAACATCAAAGTACCTCCATGTGTTACAACATAGATAGTGAAGGTTTCTTGGCCAACAGAGGTTGTTGTAATGGGGAGGGGGAGGGAGTGTCTCCAGAATAAAACCAGAAAACAAACATAAGCTGTCAATACTAGAGCAATAATAATTAGGAAAGGTCTATCCTGATGAAAAGAGAAACAAACAACTTGTGACTCTAAAGCTTCCTTCCGGAGTACAGACAAAAAGACAAAGTCCAGAAATGTACTGACTTCCCAACAGATTTTGTTTTGGAAATATGTAAATAACCTTAGAGGATGTGTTGCTGGAATGTTTTGATTTTCTTGAAGCTAAATATAATCTTTCATCCATCCAATGGGATTTCTGCTCTCACCCCAGGTATCCCACTGTGAGGTGCAAAGGGCCACCAGCCTCTCACTGCAGCCCAGACTTCTGCTTTCTTTCTGCCCCTGTCACAGCACGAGTGAGCTGCTGTTCTCCTGCACCTTCCTCCTAGACAGGCTTCAGTGCCTTGGGATCTCATCCACTGTTGCCTCTTTTCCACCTGCCCCTGCTCCCTGGCAACACCTTCTGGGCTCAGCCAGGAGGATACAAGCCAATGTGTCCTCCTCAGTGCTGGCATGCTGGGGAAAACTGCACCCTAGCTTTGAGGACAGGACACCTCCAGCCCAGAAGGAAAATGGGGTGCCAGTATTGGGTAAGGCAGAGGTCATCTCACTGGCTGGAGGTCATGAGGCACTGAGGACCCAAAGGAAACAAGGCATCCTAACCTCTGGCCAGCCTTACCTGCCTGATTCCCATTGTAAAATTCAAAAGGACCACAAATCCCCACAGATTGTTTCGCTTCCATGGAATCGGTATTTTCTGATGTAAGAGTTGCTTTATCAATAATTCCTCTTTTTTCTTTTTTTTTTTTTTTTTCAAACATCTCTAAGTCTGAGGTGAATTTAATGAGGTTTTGTAGCAGCATCACATCCTCAGCATATCACACATGGAGAAAAAGCTACACCACTGACTCATCAGAAGCAATGCAAAATANAGTTGGTTTATAAATAATTCCTCTTTTTTTTTTTTTTTTTTTTTTTTCAAACATCTCTAAGTCTGAGGTGAATTTAATGAGGTTTTGTAGCAGCATCACATCCTCAGCATATCACACATGGAGAAAAAGCTACACCACTGACTCATCAGAAGCAATGCAAAATATCTCAGCATAGGATGACTTTAGAAGCAGTTCAGGGAAAAAGTGACTTTACTGCTTGTACTTTCTGTCATGACAAACTCCCAGCCAACCAGCAACTTCATTTTGTTAGTATGAAAACACTTTGTATTCACCAGGCCTTCCATACAAGTGACAGGGCTAGACATTAAATCAAAATTCTTCTCCCTGAATGTGTACAGTAAAGTAGTGTCTTCAAAGACAGTAATAATGACAGCATTACACAGGCCTGAGATAGAGTGTCCTGCATGTCCTCACCACAGACCAGAGGTAAATGAGATCCAAGAGAGAAAGAAAGCTCCCTTTTGCAGAAGTCATTAGCAAGTCCAGTTCTTGCTTTAATAAATGCACTTCCTTCGCACTTATCTTTTTGCACTTCTCTTAAATATGTTAAATATCCAAACACATTATCAGGAAGAGAAGGATATTCCATGAATGCCAATTTTTAATCTGTGATGAATACATTATGTATAATAGCTTCCTTTTAATATTTTATAATCATCTTCATTTAATAATTGATCTGAACCTGATTTGTAATGCTTATTACTCATATAATTTGAAAATGTTTTTCATCTGACACTATAGTTCCAGCACAGGCAAAGACCAGAGTTACAACTGCTGTTGAAGTTGTGTTAATCAGGAGCTGGAGCCAGGAGAGCAGCACAGGTGCAGGGTGTGAAGCACATCCCTACCCTGGGAATGCTCAAGGACAGAAATGGCTTCTACTGAGTATCACTCCAACGTATGCTGAGTGCATGTCAGCTAAGTGAAGGACATGTCTCATGCTATCTGTTCAATTGTGCTGTCACTGCCAGCTCAAGCATGTCTTTCACTATGTTGACATGCATGACAAATTGCAGAAAGAGCCCTGACCGCTAAGGCTTTCTTTCTGCATCCCAGCTTTTAGTGGTTGCAAAATACAGCTAAACCTGATGAAAGGTTTACATTCATGTATGCTTGTTAGATTTGCACTGTTTTGCTGTGTATGCTTAGATGATCTGTCATGGAATGAATAACCCTGCTCATATTTTAGAGTCCTGTAAGTGATGCTTTTCGTATTCAATCTACTGTAATATATACCACTTAAGAAGTTAAAGGATTTTTTTTTTTTACGTTGTAATATTATGACATGACAATAAACTATTAGCATCTGTGAGGGTTTGTGGGCTGAACTGTAGTTGACTGTAGTCAATTCTTCTTGCTGCAACATGTTTCTGTAGCGCAAAATATGTCGTGGTGTTTGGACCATCATAGCAAAGTGTTTGGAAACAGCAGCTGAATTATCTGGGAGTTAACAGACAGGCAAACCCAAGAAAACCAGCAATTAGTCATATAACAAGTAAATGTTGGTGGAATTATTTTAATTTGTACTATGAAACAAAAAATGTAGGAAACATTTTAACAGCTGTGAGGAGCTTTCCAACGCTCAAGATATACTATCAGAAGCTATAGCAAACAGAATGACAGGCAGGTGGGGAAATACTGCCAGACACAGCTTGGCTGTACCTGTGTTAGGTACTGGATGGGGCTGCTTCCATTCCCTACAACTCTGAAATGCCTCAGATCTCACCTAGAGCTACTTGAAGTGAAGCCTTCCCTGAAAATATTGGCTTTTGCTTTAACAAACTGTACATGAAACTATATAAACTTTTTTTTTTTAATTATACTCATGTTAGTTTCTAAGGATTTTTTTTTTTGTCTTTTCTTTAGTCTTTTACATTTACTTTTTTTTTCCACTTCAAGTTCTTTGGAGCAGGAATATCTGGTTCACATGTGAAGTTAAAAACATTGAGTCCCAGAGTATTGAAGGTGGGTTATTTCATCATGAATTCAACCATTTTTAAGCACAGAAACCCATGTGCCAGGTAACATTTAGAAACAAATTCTTTGGTACTCTCCATCCTTTCTTCTGGGGAAATATTCTGCTGGGAAATGAAGAGGAAAGCATCATGGAAGCAGCAAGAATCTGATCTATCTTCTTCCTCCTCTTGTTCTATGTCAGGACCAAAGTACTTCTGAGCAAACCTGTGGTATTACCCACACATATATGGTATATTCATGAAAACAAAATAATTTTCAGAATGGGCAAATATGCATGGCTTGTTTTGAGCACCAAAAACTAACAATGAGGACCAACAGAGCTTGACCCAAGCAGTACTGGCAGTATTTGAATCTTTTAGAAACCTGAGCCATGTTGCCTACCAAGGAATTTCCTTTTTCTGTGCTAATCAGCTGCTTTCATTTCACCTTAGTAACTCAGCGTGATGACTGTGTTTGTTACATATAAAACACCAAGAAAACTTTTGTCATACTCTAGATTGTCTGACAGTATAATTGGCACTGGTCTGAGCTAGGAGTGTGACTAGCTCACGGCACCTCTGTCATCAGCCCTGGCCTGGGCACCTCCATTAGTTCCTCCAGAACAGCTGAGATAGATCTGAAAATGGGGTTAGATATGCACTGGGATTTAAATGAAAAAGATGGGATTTCCCAAATGCCCTGGGTTTAAAAGCCTCACACCAATTTGTCTCTTTTGCTTAAGCACATTTTTGACCTGGGTTCTATGGTTGGGTTGATGATACAAAACTTAAAAAGTGAACAGCCTCTAATATTGAATATGCACAGAGGAATCCCACTGTTTCTGTGTGCACTGCATAGCATTTCCAGATGGCTTTGATGCATACTTAGTGTTTATTATGTTTTCTAAAATAATTTGAGTGAGTTTAATTATTATTGAGTGTCTAAAAAGAGAGAGGAAACACACAACAAAATGTTTCAAAAAGCTAAGTAATTGATTGCAATTGCTATTCAAGGATATTTGTTTTCACCTGTGGTAAAATGTTTTCATTGTGTACTCTCCAACTAGTATTCTGGAAAGCAGCAATCAGAACAAGGTGTTCTACTCAATGTTTGGACTAGCAAAAAGGGAATAAGCAGTAGGAAGTCTTTAAAAATAGAGAAGGCAAACAAGGTTCACCAGCCTGGTATAATGCACACACTCAAATCAGTTTGCTAAAGCTGATTATTTCCCAGTAAGACTGTCTTTACTTGGTTTTGAGATCTCCAAAGCACTTAAGTGCTCTATTATATTATATATATAGTATGCATTTATTATATATATTATATATTATGTATTATATATTACATATTATATTGTACATAATATATATTGTATATTAATAATCTATTTGACTTCAGAGAGAAGCAGTAGTTATCAACCCTGAGTAGAAGGTCTCAGTTTTTCATGATTCCTGCATACAGTATCATGCTTTCATACAGCAGTTGCTCTATCAAAGATAAACTTGCTGGATTAATTTGCTTGGAGCCTGAACTTCATTGCAACATACTAGGAATTAAGTTCTTGCTGTTTATCACCCAAGTCATTTGGGCATCTCTCTAAGTCCTGCGAATTTCAGTAAAAATTAAGCATAGAAGTCTTTTTGTGGGGATGTACAAGTCTGTGTTTAAGTGTCTACGTCACTGAAGAGGAAACAATATTTAAAGACTTTCAGCCTTCTACAAGTATTTATCTCCAAATGTTGTGACAGCCTTGAAATTACTGAAAGTCTGCTGGAAAAGAGTGTACAAAACAATTTGCTTTGAAATGTAACTAATCTTCACAAGGATCAAATCAATACACCTCACTTTTGTGACTGTACAATTGGAAATGATGGTTTTATAGCTCACCTGAGGATACTTCTTCCATGACCCCCAAACTCAAAGACTATCTGCCCAGTGCCTTTGGCTCATAGCCTCAAGTATTTGCAGAAATCCAGTGCCAGATTTTGCTCAATGAAAAAGTAGCTATCACCAGATTCAAGGCCCTAGAATGAAATCATTTGGAAAGGATCACAATAAGTATAGATGAATATAGGCAGGGTAAGAGTGCTGAGGCAACAAATGAAGGATGTAGACTGGAATTGGGCTGTATCTGAAGACCCCTTTGGGAAGCTCAGAGTCAGCACAGGTTACAGAAACCTTCAAAAACTTATCAAACAGCATTTCACACAGCCAGGAGGAAAAGCAAGGTATAGGAATATCTTGGTTTAAACCCAGTTTCTACTCCCCCCCCCTTTTCCTTCCCTTCCACACCCCCTCCAAAAAAAAAAAAAAAAAAAAAAGCAAAAACCAAACCCCTCTTCCCCTGACAAAACCAAGACAGTGTTATTTTTTTTTTTTTTTTTNCCCCCCCCTTTCCCCTCCCTTCCCCCCCCCCCCAAAAAAAAAAAAAAAAAGGAAGGAGAAAAAAGATGTGTAATTGCTAAGCACTTCTATTATATACCTCCCAAAGTCTGTTTCATGATCAATGATTCTATTGTATTGCAAGTCATTATCATTAAGTACAATGAGGCAAGAACCTTAGCCCAAGCCCCACACTTGAAAAACACTAACACAGCAAATACCAGCTGTAAGTAAGGTAATATACTGAGACTGTGAGATCAAGAGGAACAACTTTGAGAGCCAATAAATCAGCATTGTGACAAGTGACTATAAATCTGGTCAGATCTGTCGTTGTCTCAACCCTTCGTGCCCTACATTGGGCAACAAAAAGAACTGTCATAGTTTAAACCCAGTTTCTACTCCCCCCCCCTTTTCCTTCCTTCCCCCCACCCCTCCTCCTCACTCCCACAGAGTTAAGAACAGTCCAGTAACTAAGGTATAACACAAATCACTGCTGCTACCACCAATAATAATTATGATAAAGGAAATAACAAGGGAAGAGAATACAGCACCTCACCACCCACCAGCAGATAACTCACCCTGCCCTGCCTGACTGAGCACTGACCAATACCTCCTCCAACCCCCCAGATAACTAGCCCTTCCAGGTAACTCTGTTGCATCCTGGGCATGATATGCTATGGTATGGAAAACCTCTTTGGCTAGTTTGGGTCAGGTGTCCTGTCCTTGCTTTCTCCCAGCCTCCCCTCCTCCCTGGCAGAGCATGAGGCTCACAAAGTCCTTGGTAAAACACCAGTATTATCATCTCTGATCCCAGGCTGAGTCAAAACACAGTGCTGCACCAGATATTAACAAGGAGAAAAATTGACTCCTACTGCTAAATCCAGGACACCTTCTTTTTTCCAGGCTGAACAATCCCCTCTAACCTTTCCTCATAGGAAAGGTGTTCCTGCCCTTTCACCATTTTCATGGCCCTCCTCTGGTCATGCTGTAACAGGTATCTTTCCTATGCTGAGGAGCCCAGAGTTGGGTGCAGTACTCCAGGTGGAGTCTTATGAGAGCAGAGCAGAGTAGAGGAGCAGAATCACATCTCTCAACCCACTGGCCACACTTCTTTTGATGCATTACAGGATACGCTTGGATTTCTGGGCTACAAGCACACATTGCCACCTCATGTTCAGTTTTACAGCCACCAGTATCCTCAAGTCCTTCACTACAGGGTTGCTCTTAATCAAATTGTCACCCAATTTGTATTGATATTGGGGAATGCCCAGACCTAGGTGCGGATCATGCACTTGGCTTTCTTGTATGCAGTCATGCATTTGTTTTTGTAAGTGCTCTGTTCATTACCTTTGCAAGAAGCGACTATGTTTTACTTTGTACTGAGATGGACTTGAAGCACTCCTGCAATCAGGTGTTCCATTTCATCAGAGGAGTGGTAATGTCACAGCTGGGTCTAAGGTACCTGTGCATTTAGGTCAAGCTGAGCATTAAGAAAACAGTTTCTGGTACGTATGTAGTTTGAAAAGAGCTAATTCAGCTATCTCTGCATGACAATGCACAATGCTAAATGCACACACTTATTGCAATCAGTACTCCCATCTTTTGTAATTAGCTGTGTGTGTATTGCAAATAGTTTCCATACAAAAAATTGATGACTTTTGAGAGTGAAGGGGGGAGGGAAGCAAGAAGAGGGCAGATTCAAGAAGCTGCACAGATTTCAGTACTTTTCTTAAAGAAAATTCAGAAATTCCCTATGGACTAGAGGTGCTTACTCAGCCAGTGATACTCTTAACAAACTCTCCAGTTTGCTAAATCCACAATGATCATGCAACGAAAAGAAGTGGACTTTGTTTAGAGTATCTTATCTACACTTCAAAAGCACAAGCTCAGACAAGGACTTTCAGTTCAGGTCAACTGACTCTGGGTGTAAGCAGGAGCCAGGGCTCTCTTCTCTTTAAATATCTGGATCAGATTCTGTATTATCCATAACTCCCCTGGTCTTTCAGGCAGCTGACAAGTGCGTTAATCCTTCACATTTTACTTTCCATACCATTTCCATAAAAACACAAACATGACTGCCACTTGTGTCTGAGTCTCATTGTTCCTGTTGTCTTCTTACCTCCGGGACTCCTTCTGCCTTCAGTTCTGCCATAAACCTTAATCTGGTTGTTGTTTTGTTTTTTTTTTTTTTTTTCTTTTTTATTTAGGCTACAATAATTTCCCTTTAGCATTTATAGGGCTCTGCCATCTCATTCTACTCTTCCATCCCTCTCAAATACTTGGCAAAATACTGAGGTAAATAATGAGCCAATACAATGTTACTATTGCAAATTATTTACTATCTTTGTTAGTTTTACAGAAAGTGCTGTCAGATCACTATGTGCTGTTAAATTTTTTTGCATTTCCATTTCTCTCTTTGAGCCATACAAATAAATTCATGTCTCGTAAAATCAGCTAATTTCAGTGTAATGATACTAGGAGGAAGGTTGTTTCTTTGATCAATATTCCCCCTTACCGATCATTTTAATATAAAATTATATATATCATAATATATATTATAATATTATATATTTAATATAAAATTATATTATATTTGTGTTTTAATTCTTCATTGGCTGAATATTGTCCTTAGGGGCACTTTTATTTTGCTCTTCTTCTTCATGTATGTGAGCAGTTCCTTATTCAGCATTTCTTAAGCAACACAGGAGAAATTGTACTTGCTATTGCAAAGCTCATGATCTGGAGTGCAGCAGTGCCCCAGAAAGGGTGCCAGAGATCTCTGCTCCAAGAGAAAGGAGTAAAAAGATTTACCTCCTCTGGCTGTCAAGGATATCAGAGGGCCTAATGCATTATCTTTAATGTCTCTTGTATATATCACAGCCCCTTGGGATAGACCTGAAATGGTGATTTGGAGGTTAGAAGAACACTAATGAATTGAGTCTCTTAGTTCTGCCAGTCTTTTGTAATTGACTTCTCTACAGCCTTGCTCCTTATCATCATAGCAGCCCTACCTTACAAAATGTCTGCCATTCTTCATGTGAATTGATATTGTAATTGCTTAGAGAATAATTCTGAGAACTCAGCATTTTGACAGTGGAAGGTAAGTCAGACACAGCAAGGTCTGAATAGCTTTTACAGTATCTACCTTGTTTTCAACCCATAGAATAACAGGAGATGGGAGGCATAAGATGTGGGGGCAGAGTGCAATGTGCTCTCTGCTCAGTCTGTAAGTGAAAGCAAAATTTCCAGTAGAGAAGGAGGTAGAAGAAAGCCACTACCACTTCCACTGACAACAAGGAAAATAGCGACAGAGAGCAATGTGGAAAAGGTTGAACAATTTTCCTTATCTTCTCTAAAATGCATGCTGTGGCAAAGTCTATTTCAAATTCCCTAACAAAAGCCTTTCAAATGAAGAGAGAGAGTCCTCTAAGAAATGCTGCAGTTATCATCTCTCTCTGAACCACTCCTGAGTCTGGTGGGTGGTGGCAATATGTGACTGGATCCCAGTTAACACCTTGATTTTGGAGTAAGGGGTTGTAAAACAGTATGCACCAGAAAAACTCCTGAAAACTTCTTAGTCTGCTTCACACTGTTGAGCTAACTCCCATGTGAAAGGTAATACAGATTACAGGCTACTGTAGGTGTATGGTCTTTAAATGCAAACTTCATTTCTTGAATGAAAATGGGTACTTGGACAAGTGTTGCCAACCCTCATCATTTTTCTTTATGCTCAGGCCAAAAAGGTAGGCTTTCACCCATGTAGTACACATCTAGTCCCATGTAAATTTTTCTTAGATATAGCTCTGTTCTCCCACTAGAGCACTACTGGGATATTTGACAAGACCACTTTTTTTCTTTTCTGAAGAGGTTACAGAAATATCTGTAATATTTGTTACCATTAAAATTAAGTCCTCCATTTATTAGGTTTATTAACCTTACTTAGCCTGGTAAAGGTTACCCAAGCATATGGGGCTGAACAGGAAGAGAAAGAGTATGTACACTTGACTGTTTCCCACAGAAACAAAAGTCAAAACCAACCAAACAAATGAAAAAATCCCACAAACCAAAAAAACAAGGAAAAAAAAATGTAGTTCCTCCTCTTCTATTTTAATTACCGTGCTTATTTGGGTTAAGGTGTTGCAATACATCAACTTGGAGTGACAGTCTGGTTACCTAACATTCCTTTCTGCAAATCACTCAGGGCTATGAGGTTTCAGGGCATTTGTCCCACCCTTTCTATCTTTGAGCATATGAATTTTGCAGCTAAAACCAGTCCCAATTACTGGTTGGCAGCCTTCATGAGCAAAGAAAAGCAGAAGAGATTTTTCTGTTTCTTTGGGGCTGTGATTCCTGCCTGGTTTTGGATGACAAATGATATGCATCTTTAAGATTCATAGCATCTCTTGGGTGATAGAGGGACTCACTCAATTTTGGGCTTGAGAAGGCCTGCAAAATTATATATTCAGTTCTTCAGTTACCTACATCAATTACATCAACTGTAGCAAATAATTTTTAGAGCCATCAGTTTTCTCTACTTGCCTACCAAATTTTCAGGATTTCATTTCAGAGTGTATGAGATGGACAAGGGCCATCTGCGATCTCTGTGGAAGATCACAGTAATCCATTGCTGAAGAAACTCTTTGGAATTTGGTGAAGTAGTTGTCTCATAACTTGCCACTACAGGCAAGAGACCAATCTGCATTTCCATTTCCATTCTGGGGTACGTGACTCATCAAAGTATCTTTCTATTAAAATGGGTCTTAGATATTTGCAATGATCAAGCTGCATAAGTATGTCAAGTACAGACTGAGCAATAAGTCCTCTAACCACATTGATAGACCATGGTGTATGAGAAGTGCCATATTCTACAGGCAGATCTCTCCTGCTGTGCAATTTAGCTATATGTCCATCCTCAAGGGAAGAGTTGTAAATTACCTATGAATGTTTCCTGGGGCATGATGAAAGACTTCCATGTGGAAGGTGCCTAAAGCTATGAAAGGTGGCATTATCTCACGCTTTTCTATTTATATTTTGTACTTTATAAACCAATACTAAAGAAAAGATATGAGGAAGGAATCTCCTTAAGAAGATGGAGAAAGGGCTTTGTTGATTCAGGGTCTAGTTCAGCCTTTCAAATATGGGAATTAAGTTCTAATAGGAAGGTAATCCTAACAGAAGGAAAAGCTGAAGTGGACTTCTTGAGTTATTACCCTGAGAACAATTCCCAGGTGGGCTAAACCTACAGAGCTACAGATCAGTGAAATCATACCCCTTGTAATCTTTTTCCTATGTTCTAAGGCAATGAGTTTTGTCTTGTCAAGCAGCTGTCTCTCATACATGTATGTTCCATTTTTATGCAATTACACAGAGTTTTGCATACAACTTGCTGTTATATGTATTCATTGGATAACTAAACTGAAAGGCTGCTTCTTTGATGGACTGTGAAAATATGGGTAAGCATAAAAGAAACAGCTGGAATAAATGAGATATATATCTTGGGTATTGCAAAGGCAAGTTTGCACTAAGCTGAGTAACAAAGAATGGAACCGTGCCAAAGGACAAAATAATTAATTACTGGTCAGACTACAGGTAAGTAGCCTGTCCTCTGAAGAAGGTATTTAAGCCCAGTATCAGAAAATGGAAAACAAGGAGGTACGCAACCCAACCGTGTGATTATTTGTCAATCATAAGACAAAATTTAAATCCTCTTAGACATTTACTAGTATGTTCTGTGAACAAAGAGGAATATTAAACAAGAGTTTTAGGGAACACAGACTTTACGTGAGGAGAAGGAAATATGACATTTTGGGTTCACTGATGAGCAATGATGAATGAAGAAAGAGGTAGTCTGAATGAGCGACAGAGCCACTGAGAAATATTTTCTAGCCAAAATATTTCAGGGTTTTGACTAACACAGTTCACTAAAATTCCACAGTCTACAACATTGTATGATTTTGTCTGTGGCTCACTCTAAAAACACTATTTGCTTATGTAGTATGATACACTTATTTCTCAACAAGAGCTGTAAAGTAAGGATTGCTGGCCCAAATGTAGAACATAGTCTCCTGAAACTGTCACATAGCAAGTATGTACTACCTCTTCCTATTTTTTGATTTTGGAAAGAAAACTGGCCAATGTTTCATGCAATTTGGAGTGAAAATACTCTGTGCCCAGCATTCATCCTGACATTGGCTGAAATGGCTTTGATCTTTGTGGTCACTTGATATTTGACTCAGATCCTGTACTGCAAGGAGGTTGGTGGTGTTTGGAAATAAGCATCAAAACTTAGGTCAGTTTTGTAAGCTTAAGTCTAATTTCCTGCCCTTGGTTGCTTTGAAGATAATAGCCTCTTGTAGCTATTATAAATATTTTCACATATATCTACATTTCCTGATTCCACACTGAATGAAATCAGGAAATGCCAACAGTTAAGAGAACTGGCATTTACTAATGAAGCAAAAGGCTTGAATTTGTATACAGTACAGATGAGCTGATAAATGAAGTTTTGCAAGCTGACCTAAAGCAAAAGTAAAACTCAGAATTTTCTGTAATCCTGTCTTTATTGAAATTCCTTCTAATGCATTCAGTTGTGAATTTTCTTCTTACAAATACAAAATAACCTGTTGAAATGATAACATAATGGTGAAATTTAGACTTGTGTTATGTTTAGTATCTTATGATAGTGGCATGCTAGTGTGAGAGGGTAAAACAGAAGGGATGTATATTGGATGAGAGCCAGAAGGAGAAAAAATGTCAGTCTGGAAGTATGCTTGTCAGAAACAAGAATTTTATAACATATACACATGGTATGCGTATATATTTAAAGAAAATCCCAGGTTTACAATGGAACTTCCTTCACTTAAAGAAAAGCCCTCAGTTTTTAACAGTGTGTCAGAACTAATATTATATATGTGACCTTAAATATTAATTGAGTTTGTAGAGATTTCATCTTCTTCTGCTTTTATCAAGAATTATTCATAATATATCAGTTTCTTTCATAATTCAGATACTTTAGCCAAAAAATTGTAGGAAAAAATAAAGTCCAAAAGATAAAATGGCAGCTACAGTGATGGAATGGGGATAAGTGATAATTTTAAAGAAACTCATTATACATCTATAATTTTCCCTTTTAACACCTTACCTTTAAGCTATACTTCATCAACATCACATCAACACAGCTTGATGTGAAGCGCATAGTTCACCAAATGCTGACACTTTCGTAAGATTTGTTGTGTTGCAAGTCAAGTACAATCTTGGAACTCTACATGTTACTTGTAAAATAATAAAAAATCCTTTCTGTTTACTGGAGCAGTGATCAAACCACAAACATTATATGCCACATCTAATTTAAAACATAAATATAGATCTGACAAGCTAGCTCAAGGTACTTGATAGGACATTTAACAAAGCAATGCAAACTTGCTTTGACTGTTGCATCATTGTGCTTCCTGATCAGTAGTTCTTCCTTATTTTATGAAGTGTTAAAGGAGACTACAAAGACCTCTATGGAAACTTGTACTTTGAAAGTTGCCTGTTTAATTAATATATGTCATCTGTATTACACCAAGATGGAGAAAGATACATACTGATTTTCAGAGTGCACTCTCTATAAGTCTCTTCAAAAACAGCGACTATAAATGTTTTAATATAAATAAACTGATGAAGAAATAATTGTAAAGGATGGACCTTGTGACTACTACAATAAAACAAATTAAATGATGAAAGAGAATTAATAGGCAACATTATAAACCAAAAGAAATAGGTTCAGAGATTGTTTGTAATGTTGGGTATACGATGCAAACCAAAGATCTAGGCACATAAGTTTACTTTTCTAGGCTTGTTATTACCAATTACAGGCTTTATATTTAGGGACTGTAGTCCTTTAAAATGAGAACACTTTTTTTAACCTCAAGTGCATTAATAGTAAAATGAGCCTTATTAATCCTATCTAACACAGAGGTAATATGAAGAACAGGCAAAAGCCTTTGTATAGAAAATTATATTATTGTTAGGGAACATTTTCTGTATTTAGAAATATATCTAATTATTTCTCTGTGTTCATCACTCTCTCTTCTAGATGCCCACAGATACCCATCCATAAAGATATGTAATAATACCACATTCATCTCAGTTGAAGAACCTGTGAAACTTCTCCCTTCTAAACAATATGAAATGTCTGCTCTTCTTGCTGCTCTTGTAAGCTATTGGGTTCTTTGTGGTTGTCTTCTTTGTGATGGTATCATGAGAAGTTTCTCTTTCAGGAAAGAACTTAGACAATTAGTGTGAAGAAAATATTAAATACTAGATAATAAGTTGGAAACATTTAATGAAAAAGTTCATGCTACTTTAAAAAGTAAACCAAAACAAAACTGAGTCATAGTCATTTAACACAATAATTCACAAAAGAATACGTTTCTTTTTTTTTTTAATCAAAGTCTCCATTCATCACCTTACATTTCTACAATCATAAGAGCTTTTCACAATTAATAACTCTGATTGCCACTAGATGGTAGCTTAATGATTCATGGCATAGTAAACTCTCCCCCAGCTGAAAAAGAACTAATCAAGGCATCAATAACATTCTTTATTCAATGCATCAATAACATTCAAAGCCAAGTTGGATGAAGCATTGGGTGACATGGTTTAGTGTGAGGTGTCCCTGCTTATTCTATGATTCTATGATCCTTTATTCAATGCATAAGAAAAAAACAGGTACGAAAGAAGGAAAGCTATCTTAAGCTATTGTCTCACTGTGTAGCTTGAATGTTTTAGTCACTTGGATTAATTAATAGAAGTTTTTATACACAGAGGTTGTATGGAACACTAAACAGTAAAAAACTGTAAGGCAGCCTTTTAACACAGCATTTTAAGTGACAGAAGCCAATAATATCATTATCACTAGGATTTTTAAAACAGAATTTGGATGACAATCAACAAATGATACTGGCTATTTTAATCGCCTGTATCTAATTTCAGACATCTTACAATTTTCTGAATTTCCAAATACCCCTAAGTATCTGTTCTAAGAAAACCTTTCATTGTTAAGGTACATTGAGTCAGTTCAAAAACGGTTGGTCAAACCACTGTGGTCAGCTTTGACATTCCGGATTAAATATTAAACAATATGCATTTAATAATCATAGGTACACCAAGGATTGACAATATTTTAAGTTAATGTAAAATTAAAAAAAAAAAAAAGAAAAAGAAAAAAGGTAAAGACAATCAACTCTGGTGCATATAGACACAAAAAATTTATCAGGATGCCTCAATTATTAGTTTTACCATTCATGCAAATGACTTAAAATAGGGTTTCTGACACAATATATTTGACACATAATAAGGCACAAGTCATACACTCTTCCATGAAGCAGTTCAGATCCAAAAAGTTAAGTGAGGAGAGAATGGGGAAGCAATAAGATGAAAAAGGCCAAGTCAGTCAGTGAAGAGGTACTTCCAATAAAAAGAATTTTTTTACAAGTGATAATCATGATGGTTTTAGTGTATGCCAAGAAGGAGATAAGACTAATGAAACTCTTGTGTTTCTAGTATTAATTTGTAGTTTATATGAGAGAAAGATATTTAAACTAAAGGGAAAAGAAGTCAAACATTCAAATCGGAAGTTATAATTTCTTAGAGGTCTTTGAGGATTTAATTTTTCTTTTGAAAACTATGTTTCTTATGTAAGTCATCAGAGAATAAGATTCAGCATTATGACATGGCATCCAGATTTACATAGTTGTATATACTATATTACATGCTTACTTTCAGTTAGTATAAACACTTAGAAGGTCCTAAATCTAAACATATAACCGCTTGCTTTTGATGCTTTTGTATTTCTGTAGGTCCAGTCTTAAAAACTTTCTAGCCAGTTGTTTCACATGGTTTAGTGTGAGGTGTCCCTGCCCATGGTGTACGGGCTGGAACTAGATGATCTTAAGGTCCTTTTCAACCCTAACTGTTCTATGAGTCTATCAGCACCTGCAAAAATCAGACTCAGGCTGTGTATTCAACAGTGGGTATCCAAGGTCACCAACTACTCTAGAACTTGTGCCTTCAGGGCAAAGGCTTGTACTAAATACACTTTCAGAAGTGTTGCAAGCAAGGTGTTACATTAAAAGAAATAGATATTACAGCTGGCAGGGAAGAACTCGCCTGGTGTTTTTTAAAGGTCTGCACTCTGTATTTTCCTCATCTAAATTACCGCAAAAGATACACCAGCTTCAATCTTCCTGCAGCAGTTGAGCTCTACAAAAGATGGGGACCTCCTGTATCTGAACTATTACTGGCTATTGCTACCTAAAAAAATTTCTTTTCCCACACCAAGAATCTCTTTTCTTTAACTCTTCAGAGGCTCTCAATTACTCGCTTTGACAATTTTCTACCTCTTTAGCCAAATAAAATGATTTCGCGTCTACAGTATCATGTTCCACAGAACAATTCTGGAGAAAGGAAGATGTCTGAGCATCAGCAGGAGCAAGTGAAATTCTATGTTTACTAACACACAGAAGACGCCGGTATCTTAAGTGAGATACCCAAGGGAATCTGGGCATGACTTTTGCTCAAGTATATCAAATAAAGTTTTTTAGCTTGAAGTGGAAGTATGGTAGCATTCTGCCACAAAGCTGCTGTGGTGCAGAGTAGCTGGGAAGCATATGGGCAGGTTCTGGCAGCTTTACCTCTGTCACTTAGCACCAGGCTTTTTCATTTTTCATTGAAACCAAAGGGATTATATGCATTAGAAAATTTCACCCAGTGGCAAAAAAAAAAAAAAAAAAAAAAA
>NDXB01007112.1:55880-73374 GCA_002631895.1 Agapornis roseicollis | reverse complement strand
AAAAAAAAAAAAAAAAAAAAAAAAAAAAAGTGTTTTTCAAGAACCGAAAGTCTTGAAAAAGTGAAGTTTTAGCAAATAATCTAACAATCTTTAAATTATCTCATAAAGCTTTTGTGTTTTGACAGGGGCTTTACAATGTGAAATTTGATATTTCACATTTTTGCAATGCCATCAGTGTAATGTTGTACAAAGTATATGAGAATTATCTGATGGGTCTAATGTACTAAGCAGAAGGAGTAAACCCAGCCATCTTTGGGGACATCGGTTTGTTTTAGCATAAGCCAATTTACAATGAACTTGAAACTGATGTTATTCCCCATTGTGTTCTGCATCACTTATGGGCCTTTATAATGCTTCCACAAGTGAAGGAAGACATCATTAGAATAAAATCTGTGAGCATTTTAAAGGACAATTCTAAGATGATGAATGAGAATTTCCCTGTGGCAAAACAAGTAGTGACAGAGTAAGTATCTTCATGGGCCTTAAGTGGCTGAACAAGGCAATGAAAAGAAAGATTTATGCTTCACATTTGGTGATATTGTTCAGAAACTTGTGGGATTTTGCTAAAGTTAAATATCAGGCAATGTCACATATTTAAGCATTCTCAACCTGTCAAAGTATGGTCATCTTAAAAGCTCCTGGTTTGGATTTCAGTGAGAGCTCAAAGTCCTTAGCGCTTCTGAAAACACAATTGCTTTGATCTGGCCATCCAGCTTCTTGTCCATCAGCTTACATTCAGTTTGAACTTTTTGACCCATATTCATGGTCCAATTTTGGAGCTGATGTTTTCAACACATTTGCTATGTTGAAAATAGGCAAGTTCCAGCAGGGACACAGAAAGAGCAGATGCAGTAATGGATGGCACCTCTGTACAGGAAGACAGAGATGGAATGTGATGCATTCTTTTCCAGCACACAGAATAATAGGAGGAAATCAGACCTGCCAAATTAAAGGGTCAAACACAGAAAAAGAGCTTGACTGTTTTGGCTGCTTTAGAAAGGATAAATAACTTTGAGCAGCCAGAAAATTATCAAAGGACAGCCTGAATGTCCAGAGCTTGTTCCAAGCCAGTGCCCTCCTACACTGCCAGAAGCTGCCACCATTGTGGTCCTGAGAGGCAGGAATGCTGTTACCTGCAAAATGTTATTTAACCAGTACAGAGACTCCTGACTGTAATCCTACAGTACACTTTGTATAGCTTTCTACCACATTGCTAGGTCAGTTCTTTCAAATAGCTTATGAGTAGCAGGAGATATTTTCTAACTTTGAGAAACAGCCAAATTAGATGAGAGAAGGTGATCTGACAGAACCTGCTTCCTCAGAAATGATGGCCACCAGCAGATGTACTTGCACCCTATCCCTTTGACTGTATGTGCTTGTATTTAGGCTTATATTCTCCAAGATGCTGATTTGAGTCTATTTCCTCCACAATGCTTGAAGAAACAGAAGACAAACATCAATACATGCTCTTGCATGGCTGTTTTCCTCCTGTGATGTCAGCTGAGCCACTCCAGGTTCAAGCTAGAAAGAATAAAAAAGTAAGCTAAGTAGATTAAATGAACCAAGATCCAAAAAGAAGCTCTTGTCCTAAGCTTACATAACAGGATATATTCAGATTTTGCTTTAACAAAATTTGTAGGGACAGTTTAGGTGGATGTAAAGAGCTGCAGCACCAACTTCAGGAAGAGCTCATTGGAGCTGTATTTTGCTGGTAAATCCATAACTGAAGTACAGAAGAAATATGCTCAGGCTGAAAAAGAGTATTTGGCAGGAAGTGTAAAGTGGTAAGCTCAGTACACAATTGCAGAGATCCAAAACACTCCATCTACTCTGTAAACAGGCAGCAAATGTATGGTGTCATTGATCAACAGCCAAGATATAAATCAGCGCTCTGATGTATGTGCCTATCGTTGAAATTTATGATGTTCACTACTAATGTGCAACCCATTCCAGGGAAGAAGCTGATTTTTAGCCAAGTTTGCAATGTACTTATAAAGCCTCCTGGATTGGAAATATCATTATTAGAAAATGTGCATACACATAGTTAGAGCTGATTATATAAGAAAGCATGTTTTACCACACTTACACGATATTTCAGAGAAAACTTTAGGCTCCTCACCTTCCACCTTACAGTTAAGAACTGCATAGTAGATAAGACTCTTTCTATGTTGAGATTACAGACATTTTTTTGCTGAAATATATGAAATGCCTTTTGTTCTCTCATTAAACACATATTTTTTCAACAACTTTTTTCATCTTCTAGCAAGCATCCCCCATTTATAAGATCCTGCAGTCATCCAAGTGACACTTGTCTGCCATCTGAAAAGTAGTATCTGGAATAAGTTTACAGCAATTCCAACATCAGCTGCATCAGCAGCAATTCCTGTACATAGGTCAGAACGGTGGTTGCCTTTTTTATCCATTTATACAAGGTAAGTCTCAGAGAAATTGTATAGTATTACTAAAAATGTCCCTGCCTTGCATCAGCTTAAGTAGCCAAGTCAATGTGGTTTGTGCATGTACATGATTATATCTTACATTTTCCATTTAAGTTATCAAAGTCATGCTTACTAGGGGGAAAAAATACTACAAGTTATTCTGCTCCAGTATGTGAAAACCATATGAAAACCATGATTGATGACATGGCTCCAAGGAATAAGCCTCAATGACATCTGCAGCACAGCTATGAGGTTACTAATAACCACAACCTGTGAATTGAGAAAGAAGCCCTTAAAAATTACTGCTGACAAACACAATGAAAGAGATTTATGGATTGCCTACTTCAAGAGTGCCCATCCCCTGTGGAATGAATAGCGTCTCTCATTCATTATGTTGTTGCGACATGAAAATGGTATTCTGCTTTGCTTTTTTTTTTTTCATCTCCACTGAGTGGCTATCAGAAACACCCTTCCAGGGAAAATAATAAACATGAATTATGCAGCCACTGAACTTCCAGAGATTTTAGCTCTTCATTCCCTTACTGTTTCAGGAAAACAGGATGTCTTTAGCTCCCAACAAAAAGATATCAGCTTATCAACAATAGATATTAGCAAACCTTTTACACGGCTGTAAAGTAAATCCACTTTTAAATCTAGTTATCTGCATACTTACAGCCTTTATTCATGACAAGTATTTGTACTAAATAAGTGAAGGCTAATATGTCCAATGTTAAATATACTCAATCTTTATTCAGTTCACAGTGACCAGGGTCCTCTCTCAAGTGTGTTGTTGTCAAATGTAGACAGGAACAGAGTATAAGACCATCAATTGCAAACAGACAAGGACACAAATGTTGTCATAAAATAAATATAGTAAAAACAAATATATTAATGATAGAAAAGGCACAGTGTGTCAACTATTTAAAAAGGAAGAATCTTAGTTGACAGGCAAGGATTATTTTCAGAACAACACAGGCCATGTAACCAGGAGGCCTGTACTGGCAGAACAACTTGCAGTCAACCCTAGCACTGAAACTATGACCTCCTATTTAATCTGGTGGACAAGCATACAGCTGTAAAAGCTAAGCTGGAAATAGATATGTCTCGGACATAGGGCTTCTCTGGTAGGATCACGCTATCCAGCGAAGAAGATAGAAAGACAGTTGCTGAATCTGCATATCCAACAATTCCTAACAGACCTATATTTGACACTAAATGAAAAGTATCTTGTCCACCTCTGAAGACTTTTTGTGTCTAGGATCATGGGCAGAGACAGAAGCTCTATGGAGGGAATAACAGGTAATGCAAAACTGCTTTGTTGATAATTCATGTGGCCAGCAACCTTCAAAACTACAGAAATGCTATGGGTCTCAAGAGTGGTCACGGGACTCTTGTTAGTTAATATGTGATTCTGTCAAGTCAGTCCAGGTCTCTATTTGGGGATTTCACACTGACATTCATCGGTGTAACAGTGTGCACCTGCACTGCTCTGTAGCATACTGTGTGTTATACTGCTGAAGTGTTTGCTTCAGCAGAGACCATATGCTGGGACAGAATATAAAGAGAAAACACCTTGAAACACACACCTAATCTACAGAAATTTCTGTGGATTAAATTTGCAAGTATTGGAATCTCTTTAGTTTCTGATATTTAAGCACCACCATTTTTCCCCTAAAGATTATTTAGATAGCATTTGGGAGTCGGATATACTGTGTGCTTAATGGATTGTCATCATCAAAGAGATATGAAAGGGTTACAGAAGGGTTTCAAATACTTATTTAACCTGGCCATAGGAAATCTGCAAATAAGTCATAACAGAATGAAATAATTGCATTTCCACATATCTTCCAACGAGGAAACTTGTGTATGGGAAACATAAAAACTAAACTGGCAAGCAGCTGAAAGATGATGGTCTGCACTGTGGAAAAATGAGGAAATTAGTATAACTGGTGTATCATAGGCTTTGTTAACAGAGCCTTCTTGTGGACGTAGAGTGATTTTGGTTTATGCTGAGAATTTTCTCTTAGCACTGAAGCCAACTAAAGGTAACTATCTCTACTTAAAGTGATGAATGGGCAATATTGATGTTATACATTACTCAGAAGTCCAAGATTGGGCTCATTGTGTGGGCAAGGATGGAGTGGCTTCAGCTCCAAATATTTTCATAGTGAATACATATTTTCTTCATCATCATCTACACAGCAGCCAGTGTACTTTCAGAAAAAACAACAAAAAAAAAAAAAAAACAACACAAAAAACAAACAAACAAACAAAAAAAAAAAAACACCAAACCAAACCAAACCAAACCAATAGTGTTGAATATTGTAGAGAAAATATTGCCTATTTCACTAACCAGATTTGACCCCCCCAAGACATGGTTGCTCAGAATAAAACAGAATTAAATGCTAACTGGCCAGCCTAAACAAGAATTTCACTGTGTTCTGCTTTGCATGTTATTATAGCAACATAAGCCTGCTACAGAATTCAAAAGCTATTAGACATTTGCCTTCCTGGACCACAATCTCACATACCTTTTGTAGTGTGCTCTGAAAATATCACTGCTCCTGCACTGCTCACTGCCACCTGCTAGTGGGAGATAGCCAGGTCCATAGCTCTATGATCAGGAAGCAAACCCCCATCACAGACCTTTGAAACTAACGCTGCAGATTTTTCTGGGAGCTGTGCAGGCTGTGATTACACCCTGTGCTCCCAGAGCAGTGCCCTCTAGCAGTTACAGAGGCAGCAAGTGCGGAGGGGAGAAAAAGGCATGGAAGAACTTCAGCAGATGCCCCACTTTGAATGGGGAACATTTGCCCATAGAGAGTGCCTATTCGAGCACTGCCACTTATTGCTGCATCTCTGTATTTCTGCATTCTGCTAAAACACGGTTTGTTGTTAAAACAATATAAGCATGTTACTTACAAATGACAACTGATTAGCATGCACACAATTGGCATACACAGAATTTTTCAAAGATAAAAGATAACGTCTATAATAAAGTTAGTATTTAGCTTGGCAAGCATCCGAAAGAGCTGTTATGATCTTCTAAATTTTTATTTACTTGTCTCAGCAAACTCCATTTTAAAAATCATCCTAATGTACTCATTACAGCCAGGGAACTAATAGTAATTGTAATCATAACAGCAATAGCAACAGTAGCAGCAATAACAGTCGTAGTAGTAGTAGAAATTGACATAGCTATAGTGATAGCTGTAGTTAGTCACAGGTAAAAAAATAGTTACAAAATATAAAGATATGTAAGACATATATAGTGTGTAAAGGCAGATACGGAACTCGGGCCTTTTTTTGTCTGTTTCATTTTATATCTTGCTTGCAAATGTCTGTGGTTTTATTATTCTGATCTTGACAGAAAAATATGCATCAGATGCTTGAACTATATTTTATTGTTGCATCACATAAATCTCCTAAAATAAAAGTTTTGTATTGCTTTTCTTATGCAGTTTTCTATATGAATTCCCAATAGTAGGGTAGTGACTTTCTCCTCTCCACTGGCCATCATTAGATTATGTACAGAAAGAACCCAAGGGCAGTTTTGACTTGAATAATTATATAAATCTCTTCAGTCATATACACTTTCATCAACAGATTATATAAGACCTCAACAAAAAGTGTGCTATGAATTACCATTCAGTTTTCTGGATTGTACTACTCCCCATCTAGAACCTAAGTTATTTTAATTTTAGACAAGGCAATAAGGAAAGGGATAGAGAATGGTTTAAATGACATAATTTTAAGAGTTTTAATTTTTAATAATGTTAAAGAGAAGTTTGATGTTGCAGTTAGCTGGATCTAGTTAGACCTATCATTCACTAGCCACAGATTTACTCAAGGTGCTGACAAATCTGTAGACTTCTCTTCCTGTTAGTCAAGTGCGGTCAATCCTTAGCTACCCTAGTCCATCATCTGTCTTAAAGCAAGTGCACCATCGGACCATGCAGTCTTGAAAGAATGTCAGGAGATCTCTAGTCCAGCACTTTCCTCAAGGCAGGATCAGCTCCAGGGTCAGAGCTGGGTGCTCAGTCAGGCCATGAAGCTCTCCAAGGGTACAAATGGTACAATGCCCCTTGACAGCCTATTCCTGTTCTTGGCTGTCCACATGATATAAAAGCTTTTCCTTACATCTTTCTGAATTCTGCTGTTTCAATTTATAAGCATTATCCTTTGTCCTTCTGCCATGAGCCACTGTGAACAGCCTGGCACCATCTCCTTCATACCCTCCTGGTAGAGACTGAGAGGCTGCTGTTAGCACCACACCAAACACTTCCCTTCTCCAGCGTAACTGAGCCTATATTCCCCAGCCTCTTGTCACAGGGCAAGCTCTTCTAACACCACTATCTTGGTGGCTGTCTGCTGAGCTCCCTCCAGTTTGCCCATGTCTCCCTTGTACTGGGGGGCCCAAACCCAGATGTAACACCCCAGATGCAGTTTCACCTCCCTTGCTCTGCTGGGTGCAAGCCTGCTAACACATCTCAGCGTATAGTTGGCCACCCCTGCTGCAGGGAGGTGGTCCTTTCGCACACACTAGGGGCTCTGCTCACAGGCTTTCCTGCAGCACTCTGGAGGCAGATACCCACACTAACTTCAAACCAGCCTGCCCAGCTGAAGAGCAAAGAACCACGTGAGCTAATTTTCTTTGCCAAGAAAGTTGCTAAGAAGCAGGAGAAAGAAACCAGAATGGATCCCCATACTGCTGGAGTCAGATGATTTCTGGTAACCTGTAGTAGCTTGCTTAGAGTTAATTGGACTATATAGCATGATATAATTGGCAGTGTGGTCATCTCCTTTCATGAGGAAAGAGAGAAAGGTGTGACTGTCATAGCTGTAGTTGCAGTAGTCTGAAGCCACTAACAGCAGGCTTCAGACTGCTATCTTTGCATTAGAAATACAAAAGTCAAACTTAGCCATCTACCCGTCTTCTTGAATGTCTGATCTCAGCAACAGCAGTCTTGAACTGATTCAGAGCATTATCTACCATAAGGCAGGGACACCCTCACACTCAGTTTGTAGTATCCAGCACAACATACGTCATAGACAGAGACAGATGTAAGTGCTGGATTCTGCTTGATGTTATAACTCAGAGTTACAAGCTTGCAACGGTAGTAAAACTCTTTTTGTCCTCACTAAAAAATTTTATTTGTTCCGAATTATAAATGCCTTCCCCCCTCCCCCCAAGATATATGTAAAAGCTTATAAAGGATATAAAGTAAAAACTGTACATGTGACAGGCTGAAATGCAAAATGAGCAGCCAGGCAGTAATTTTTTTAAGACTTCTTAAAGTATTACAATATCAAAAAATGGTTCTTCATAAAGTCAACTTTACTGGGGGAACGAAAGAGGACAGGGGAAAGAAGAGTATATGCTCCAAAACTATGAAACTCTTGGATAGAACAGAAAGATTATCTTGCCAATAAATACACAGAGCAGATTGTCAAATACCTTTCTGATATGCACTGTATTTTATTTGGAAGAATATGAAACCTGTCTGTCTCATTGCCTAGCAGGCATACAGGTTGTTATGATACATTAATACTGAGTCATTTAGTGCATGTTTGCTTCAAGAAAAGGTAATTTTGAATTTAGCACTATAAAATCAGTCAGGTCTTTCAAAGCCCCTCTAGTCTGTTCATGCATCAGAACTGCCAGCCTGGGACAGACAGGTCAGTCTGGGCTGGTATCCTGCTTCTTACCATGTCTACTGGTATATATTTAGGGGGAGATTGTAAGATTCATTCCTAGAAATACCCTTTAACCTTCTAATTTACGAAGATTTAGAGCCATTCTGAGCTGGACACTGCCCCCAGACCATGATGTTCAATTATTATAGAGTTGTATACCAAAAGCTAGATAAACCATTTAATCACAGGGCAGATTTCAGAGTTTCTTCTCTCTTTCTTGTGCTTCTCTGCCTTACCCAGTACTTTACAAGCATTCTAAACTGGTTTGGTTTTTTTGGTGTTTTGTTTTGGTTTTTTTTTTTTTTTACATAAATAATAAAAGATTAAAATAAAATAAAATAAAATAAAATAAAATAAAATTGGGTTAATAAGATATGTTTAAATATGCCCTTGTTTAGTAGTACATCTACAGCAGTAAAATGCTAAATCAGTGAATCACTTCCCAGTTTANAAAAAATTCTAAACTGGTTTTGTTTTTTTTGTGTTTTTTTTTTTTTTTTTTTTTTTTTTACATAAATAATAAAAGATTAAAATAAAATAAAATAAAATAAAATAAAATAAAATTGGGTTAATAAGATATGTTTAAATATGCCCTTGTTTAGTAGTACATCTACAGCAGTAAAATGCTAAATCAGTGAATCACTTCCCAGTTTAGGAATTTTGGTGGACTCCTATCTCCCACACTCTAGCTACAGTAGCCCCTTCTTGTTCCTTAAAACTCTGTCTTTGGCACCAGAATCTGATGCTAAATAATTAGTGTGGAAGATGTGAAGATTACTGTTTTTCTGAAAGATTCAAAGGAGCTTTTCTTTTCTTTGGAACCCTGTCAAAATTGGTTTGGCCAACTTAGATGTTCTCCACCCAGCTCTGTTTAAAGTTGAGGCTGATAATTTTTGTCTCAGTAAATAAAGCAAAATCATCAATCATCTATCAGGTCATGCAGGACAGCAGGGTCTGAAGTAATAAGCAGCCAGTCACCCAGTCTGCTGTTATAGAAGTATATCTATTTAATGGGGAGCTGGATAAAACCACACCAGGCTTCCCACTCTTTCTGACTCTGCCTTCTACAATACGCAAATAAGGATGCAGTATTGAAACATGGAATGAAGTTATTAAATGGTCACCCCATGTAGTTATAATTCATGCTATAAGCAGTATTACAGACAACTACCTGTGCAGCTAAATACAGTAACCATTATGGTGCATATAGTGGCAGAATTAACCTCTTTTTGATTATACTTCACAAATTCTGAGTGATCACATAACCATAAGCAAGGGACAGCAAACTGGGTGATATGGGGGATATTGTACCTGTTCAGGACCACAAAGGAAGTGTCATGGAAATTAAAGCCATATTACAGGGATAAAAAGTCACTCCAGGTTTCATGCAGGAGCTATCCCAATGATGCTTAGGCTCAAAATAGGTCTCAGCCACAGTACCTTGCTCACTTTCTTGAGAACATCAGCCATCTCAGGGGCTTGGGCAAGCAGGTTGTCTTCACTGGCTGTGTTCTGAGACCTTACACATACCATGTCATGGGAAGCCTCTACAGTCAATGTATCTAATACATAATGGAAACAAGAGCTGAAGAGATGCTGTTGAGGGTCTTCATGGAAAGTGAGAGTAAAGTGAAAGTGACAGCGACCAGTCCTGACTAGCTCAACAAAGATCAGTACAAACCATCCTGTCTCAGTGAACAAAGAGAAAGTTCGAATACCCTCATTTCAGTGCTCAACTGCTCTCCCACCAGAGAACATGCCCTCAGCAACTGGCACAAAGCAGGGCTCTGACACCATGCTTACTGCATGCCGACACACAGACCAGAAAGGATAGAGAACTGGTGGAGATTCCTGAATGGTCACTGTGTTTCTTACCCTGAGCCTAGCTGGCACAGCTCTTCCCCTTGTCTGCCCACACAGCAATGGTATCTACCCTGAGTGCCTTCCAAGAAGGTGATTAATTCCCAAAAGCTTGGCATCCAATCTCTCACCAATCCTTGTCTGGGTTTCACCTTCTGCCTGACCCTCATTCATGAAGTGCTGAAATCGATTCCATCTTGTGTCCTAAACTGGCCAGGCAATCTGGAGCAGGTTAGTTTTCCTGTAAAGACAGTCTCCAGCAATCACCATCCACTCTATATGCTCAACTCTTTCTCTTCTTGCTCACTTGCACACACACTGGGTGATGCACCTGGCAGCTTTCCCAATAGTTTCTAACTTGTGAATTATTGATTTGTCTTTGGCTGAGACTTGTAAGCCACCGTTCCAACAACTTTTGTATTATCTCCATGTCAGCGAGCACATTTTTTAACAACCTCAAGCTTATTGTGGCAAATCTTGTCCCCAGATATAGTAGAGTCTTTTCTCATAAAAAAAATTCCTTCAAGAAATACTCTGCTTCCCTGTGCCCAGCAGCATTCTAGCACAGTCTTATTCCTTGAGCTATAGCTTGCTGGAGTAAACATCATGGGTCATGTAAATATGTATAGTATACTGTACATAAATACATAAATATCCCAGTAAATTAAAGACTACTGACAATGGAGGCTGAATCCTAACCAAGCCATTCTTGAATGGACACTTTATATGTGTACTGATGCTGACCTCCTTCAAATGCACAGCAGCAACTCCTCCTGGGTTGCTTTTCATAAAAGTACATGGTTCAAAGAGCAGCGATTCATCATCATCATCATCCCTATAGGAAGTCAAGGATTATATTGGTCATCCTGGTCACATCACTTTGACTACAATGAAGGAGGGGCAAGACATTAGTTTTTTACAGAATTCTATCATATTTTTCTCAAAATGACATTTCATTCTGAAGTTTGTGCAAACATTTCCTTTTGAGCTTACAGAGGTTTAAATCTTGTCCAAGAGGACAGGGGTTTTTCCTGTTTCTTACTGTTTTTTCACCTAAAGCTTTAAAGTAATTCTATTGTACGGCACCTCTCCAGCCCAAGCGGTCTGGCTAGCACACCAGAGCTCTGCCCCACTGAAAAAAGTAGCATATTAATTAAGTTGTCACATAGCAGTGAACAAGAGATCGACCACCAGAAGTAGCATAATCCTCCAATACGTCAGGGTCCAGACGGCGTCCAGTCATCATGAACATTCAGGCACGTTGATCAGTTCTGTTTCATCAGAAATCATTTAATGCTATTGCTATCTGTCATCAGGAAATAGTCTCCACAGATGTAGTATCCAGCAGGTAGCTAATAGAGAATGGGTGAATAACCCTCTGTATTATCATTCATGTTATCATTGTTATATAGAAGACACATTTTTCTCCATTTATGCTGCTGTAACTTGCAAAGCATCCAGGGCTACATTTTGAATCCTTTCCTTTGCTTATAAAATGCAAACCATTTTTCTTTCCTGTGTATGCATACATGGCTATTTATTACTGCTTCATGTGCCCATCAGCAGCAACATTCTTGCTGCTTCATCAGTAAGAAAGCCTACAACAATCTATAGATCATATCCTTTTCTATGAGAAATGTGAATTATGCAGTCAATAGAGCCTTCAGCTACTTCCATCAGTAGCTTTTTCCCAACCAGTGTCTGGGATGGTTATCTACACTTTCATTACCCCAAGATGACATTAATGCCGTTCAGTTCTGACTGGTCTGCCTTATAAAACTAAGCATAAACCCAGGCTGATGGATAACATGACTGACAGTTTTCAGAAAAAAAGCAAAAGCCAGGAGCACACATCACCTCCCTAAGAAAGAGCTGCATTTGGCTGCCAAATATATGAATTTTAAAATCGTTCTGTTTCATATGCTGCGTAAAATTTTACAAGATTTCATTATAGTCTATACCACTTTCATGTCATGTTCCTGAGTGTCTCTATAGTCATCTGCCAAATTACAGGAGCTGGTGTCCATGAGTGAAAAAAAAAAAAAAACACTTACAAAGAAAGCACCTTCATAAGAAAGTGGAGGAAGAACGGCAGGACAGAGAATGAAGATATTGCTTCAGACCTAGGACACAGGGTACAGCTAACAGCTACTGCTCCACAATGCCCCATGCCTCAGAAGGCATGGAATTCTGAAGCAAAAAAAGTGTTTTCATGTTGCACATGTAGCAAACATGAATTTAAGCAGTTGGTTGGAGAAAACAAATAGGCAAAATTTTCTAAAATGTAATAACATCAACAAAACAAAAATTACAAGAAAATCGCACATAACAAAAGAAAAACAAATAAAAAACATCCCACTAAAAGACAAAAACTGTGCATCAGTAAAAATTGCCAGAACTTTTTGGCATTTTCAAATCTAAAAGCGAGATCTTTTGAAATAGCATTTTTACTCTCTTTATTGGCATACAGTTTTTGAAAAGGAGGTTAAAAATATCAAAAATGATCCAAACAAAAAGAAATATTTTCATTTCCAAATGAATCATTTGAATGTTCTCAGTTCTTTCATTTTCTTAAATTTCTAATAATCCTAACAACCGTGCTTCTCCTTTTACCCTCTTCTTCAGAGTCAGCAAATTAATCATTAAATTCATTTCTCGTCCAGCTCAACTTGGCACCATAAAGACATTCAAGGTAATAGAATACTGGCCTAAACTTTTGGTGATAATAAAAGTGAAATGACTATGAAATACTGGCATTACCTTCAATTTGCCACAAGAGATGAAGGGCCATTCACTCAGAACCACTGTTATAAGCTGTCTGGCAATTGAAGCTGTTGTATTGCGTGGTCTACACACCTCCCCCATACAATTTGTTCACTTAATTTGAAATCCTGCGATCCTTTGCAATTCCATTTCTCCTTTCAATTATTTGACTTGTTCATTTTCCTGAGTAGCCACCTGATACTGCACATGGACTGCCCGTATACATTTAACTGGTTTCAGGTTTTCTTTATTTTTTTAACTTTTCATGCAAGCTTGTTGAAAGCAAGTAATTTTCGTTTAAACCTCTTTGTTTCCTTTCAATGTTTTCTTCATCTTAAACACTTCTTATCTGGTTGTCTATTTATTTACCACTGGCTTTGCTTTATATAAAAATTCCTAGAACTCTCTTTCTTTCAAATAACATAAAAAGGTTCAGATTTGCTTGTCTTTTTCCTGTTTCCCTTAATGGCAGATAATTCTCTTACTTGCTTTGCACCATCTGTTGCTGCATATTTGCAACCAAAGTTCAAGTAACAATGTCTATAACATCATGGACTCTGAAGATCCTGAAGAAAGCTGATCAGGCAGCAATGATGGTCAAGAAAGCAAATGAGATGTGAAGCTGCAGTAAAAGGGACTACAGAATAACACTGCCTTGATTTCTGTATGTGCTGAGAAATTTTTGCTCACACTGGACTTTGCCGAGAGGAGCAAGGCTTTGACATTTCTGCAAACCACCATACTTTAAACCACATGCTTCAGCTATGCCCAGCACTGGCTGGACGGAGAGGGGACCCAGTCACCCATAGTGGTAAGAAATGCTCCATCTCAAATGTCCTGTCTCTGTGTTTGCAGGATGTCCACATCCTGCTTCAGGTGGTTGTTTTGAGAACTGGCACCTTTATAAGCAAAACAGCAACAAAAAAATGTCCAGAGCAGGATGAGGAAAAAGGTTATTGTTCCCATAGAGACTAAGTGCCCAAGAGAGACGAACTTCCTGCCAGCCTACTCCTTCCTTCTGGGTAAATCTCACTCCTGAACTGAAGTCTCCCAGTAGCATACGAGCTGCCACTTTTCTCATAGTGGGACTATAGATCTTCCAGCTTCCTAGAAATAGTTCTGCAGCTGCGCACAGCTCAGTTATCTTCCAGGTTCAGTTCTCACATACTCCAATTCATCTGTCCTTCTGCCCAGAGTCTGGAAGTTTTCAGTGCCCACTGTCAGCACATTTCAAGGTGCACTAACTTGAAATGAAACAAACTTATCTTAACATTTAATTCACCTGGCTGACATGTATCAAAGGAAGCATGGTATGTTACATATGGCTTTTTGTTATAAAGCATTACCTGTCATGTGATATAGTCATAAGTTACCTCCTAACCTAAAAAGAGACCAAAGAGAGGCAAAATAATTCTCAGTTTTCTAAAAGAGCATAGTGACAATATTCCTGCAAAGGAATGTGCAAGGATCTTGCCTTAAAAATACTATTTTCATATTTCTTTCTTCTTACCAAAATCAAATATTTAATTGTTTAGGGTAACAAGAACGATAAACAAGATGAGGTTGTGAGTGCTCCATCCCTGGCAGTATTCAAGGCCAGGTTGGATGAAGCCTTGGGTGGCACAGTTTAGTGTGAGGTGTCCCTGCTTATAGCAGGGGTGTTAGAACTAGATGATGTTAAGGTCCTTTCCAACCCTAACTATTCTATGATTCTATGATTCTACATATTAATACCATGCAGCATTGGCCCTGAACACTTTGCCAATCATACTAAAGGCAGATTGGTTTCCTTAGCTTTGTGGGGCTTTTTAGGGGGTTGGGTTTTTTCTGTAGAAGAAAGACAGTAATTTCAATATTGCAAATATTGATTTTTTAAAAGTATAATTACTACTCTGATCCAGTTATGTCAACTTACTTCTGAAGTTTCTTATTTAAGTGGTTGGGAAAAGGAGAACACAAGTCTTGAACAAGGGATTGCAGTGGTGCTGAGAAGGTATTGTTTTGTGTTTCAAACAAGTCTCAAACACAAATACATACCTTCCAAAGCTCCTGTGCGGACTATTAAAACACTTCCTGTAGAAACACCAGAGTAAATTGGTGCTAACTGCCAGGTTCCTTTGTAGTACATCATAGCCAGGCAGGACCAAAGCAAGGGCAGTCCAAGAGTTATGAAGCTCAGTTAGGAGTGAGAGAGCCAAAAGCTTTGTGATTGGAATTAGCAGTTAATTACTGCCCACTTGTGGCAAAATAGCTGGAACTTGGTTGACTACTAGGAAAAACCTGCAGACAGCCAGCAGATAACCAGTTGTGACCACCAAGTCTCTTAAAATTTGATTGCAGCATGATGGTTTTCTTCCTGTTTTGTCAGGGAAGATGTCATCAGCAAAGCACAGAGAAAGTTAGTTAGCTGAAAGATGACATGCTACATAAAACATTCTCCTGCTGCAAAGGAGAATATAACCAGCATATAACTTGTAGAATAAAGTGGTTTACAGCAAAGAATACCCACAAAAAGTTACTTTGAAAATCCCAATACACAACTATATTTTTATCTGTTATTTAGAATTTAAAATTAAATGCAGATCCTAAGTGAAATAAGTCAATTGGATGCTAGTGAATAATCTATTAAGAAATACTGTTTCAGAAACAGCAGGTCCATATTTCTTCTGGTCAGCACATAGGGATGAATGCGTATGAATATCTATCCCTTATATATGATGAAACCTAAAGCAATTTTATCAGCTTAATATTACACAGGTCCTTTGGGATAGTAGAAGTAGCTTCTCCCTGCAAATCAGGAACCTAAAAGCTCCAAAAGCCAGGCCTGTGAAATATCGAAAGATTTCACAGGCTGAAATGTTGAACAGTTCTATGAAATGAGCAGCAGCTGGAGACTGATTTGTTGTTTTAGAGCCTGATTCATGAGATCCTGCTATTTGCAGCAGAGTACATCAAGGACCTTTCAGTTCAGAGGCTTGCAGAAGCTAGATACTGGAAAAATTGAAGGGCAAGGGCAAGATCAGTGAGGGGAGGGGTATGACATTATATCATTCTCTGAAATATTACCTCTGTTATGCATAGCCCAGCTCAGCAAGGGCAGCTTTGCCACAGTAGTTGCTGTGCCTTTCATTCTGAAATGGACATTTCAGTGCAATTTACAAGCAGAGAGTTATTGTTATAAAATCTTGTTATTTTCCTCATTTTACAATAAAGAAACTAAGGCACAAAGCTGTTAGGAAGCTTAATTTCAAAGGTGTTGAGCACACCTGCTCCACCTAAAGTTAACGGAACATCTGCAAATCAGACTAAATGGTAAGTCTGAAGTCATAACTGCCTGCTCTATTGGCAACAGGAAGAGAAGCCAGTGCTCCTGTCCCCTAATTTTTGCTTTAACCAGCAGTTCTCACCCTTGTAATGACAGCTTTTTTTATTTTGCTGGAAAAATTAAAACATTTGGCTTGTGACACTATGTTAATAAATGATTTGGGTCCCCTTTGATTGCATTCCTAGCTCTCCTTTGGCAGGAAAAGGGAAACATTCTTCACAGCAGTACTTCCATGAGATGGGCTTGTAGAGCGCACATTTATTGGGGACAGCCCCTAAAATCGTTAGCCAGATAAGATTACATTGTGCCCCCATTATGTCTGCCTCATCTACTTTTTTGTCTTGTCTGTCAGCAATTAACAGCTAAGCCAAGTGTGTTTTCTCCAACTCAATTCACAGTAAAATTGGTCTTTAAAAATCTACAGAGGGAGCATGCGAGGTGTTCGTGTACTACAGTAATACATGCAGTACAAATTAATTTGAAGACTATTTTGCAGCTATGGGGCCAGCCCTAGCCCCTACCACTGATATGGACTCCTTATTCTGAGAAGTTTCACTAGAAAAAGCAAAGATTTGCAAAGTCTCTGTGGCATGAACTGCCCATGCAGAACTTCTATTCATTTTGATGTGTCTGAACAGCAAATTAGAGCTAGCTGCAGGAGCTAAAGATAAGAGTCAGTCATAAAGGACTGATGTTTAGGAAACATGTAAATTAGTTAAAGAACTCTATGTCAAAATAATGATGAAAAACAATGGAACAGAATAACAGATAGTCAATAGTCTGTAGGAATGACTGCAGTGGGAGCATTCGCATGACCTAGCATTTTATAATAACACAAGCTTGAATATCTGAAAATAATGAGCCATAATAATTGATCTCAGCTGTAATGAAAACATCACTTAGTATTTCTGTTCCAGTCCTATTTGGCGCTGGTCTCAATTTGGGAGTGATAAAAAGAAGCTTTAACATTAAATAGAAAATGCTGAATAACTGATAATCTATAGGCAATGCAACATCCATGGCTTCTATATTGGAATTTGGTCTGATAGTGCTTTTGAAGCTGACTCCTGTATATGGAATCACATTGAGTCCCTGAGACTCAAACTTGAGGACTGGAATATAGACTTGAGGGTGAAATGTATCCCAGTATGAGACGGGAAGAATCCAGTCCTTGCCAATGACAAAAGCTATTGCCGGATTTTATCTGGAAGAGAACAAGAATGACAATGCCAGACTGAGGAAGATGCAGAGCCGCAACTAATCTTCAGTGGAATATTTCTGATCTGCTAAAAGAAAGTTAAGGAGTCTAGTACAGACTTCACAAGATTGGACTGGTATGTGGATGAAAATCTTTACAATAGTATTTAAGAAATAAAATATCAACTGTTTTGTTTGTTCTTTTTTTTTTTTT
>NDXB01007112.1:36524-53546 GCA_002631895.1 Agapornis roseicollis | reverse complement strand
AAAAAAAATACCTAAAAAAAAAAAAAAAAAAAAAAAAAAAAAAAAAAAAAAAAAAAAACAAAAAAAAAACCCAACAAAACCATAAAAACACTGACAAGGTGGTCTAAGAGGAAATATTATACATTGAATAACACTGAAAAGAAGTTAGAAGTAGAAAAGACTTCAGTCAGTTATGGGCTTATTTTCTTCTCAGTAAAAAATAGATAAAGCACAGTCTGGAAATGATAGCTTAGTCTAAATTATGTCCTTTCTGTGTGTGCATTGAAACAATTTATTATTCATATAAAATTGTAGGAGAAAAACCTGTCAGTCATGCTGTCTGTGTGAGAGCAAAATGTCTTCTCACAAATAACAGGAAGCATCATGATTAACTATTCACACAGAAACTTAGAGATGCTCAAATTTAAAATACCTGAGCATGACTTCAAAGGCAAATATAATTGCTTTTTATACACCAGCATACACTGGATGATACTGACGTGAGTCCACCTATTTCTATTGGGATTACAAAAATGTCAATTGATTCCATAAGCCATATTTTTTTGGATGAAATGTCATAGGTCCCACCCTCCCCACTGTTTATCATAGCTTAGACAAACCTGTGGTTCAAGAAAAGGCTTCAATGTGTTTTAGTTGTCTTTAATAAAACAATAATTCTTGGTGACTTTTTTCTCCTTCTATAAATATCTGCAGCACTTTTTTTCCAAACCTACTGAGAGGAAGAATTTGGAATACCAGTTTTACTCTGTTCTGGTATGCTGCTGATGGCTCGTGCAACCTCAGTTTCACTGATGACCCTCCTCTCTAAGAAGAGCTCCAGTTGCTTTCTTCTTCCCCAAGATGAGTGTGCCACTTCTTTTTGAAATATAAAACAGGAGGGAATCATGTGGTGATTGTTGTGGATCACAAAAATATAATACAAAGGCTGCTTCTGAAAGTTTTTTGAGAGCTATTGTCTTAAATTAGTACTTCTACACACCAATAGCAATAATGTGCACATTCAAAGCTTTAGATTGTTCTGAATAGAAAATAAAATAAAGTAAAACATTCACCAATAAAATGGCATTGACTCACTTGGAAATGGCTTTGTAGATAATTTTTTTTCTGTACTTTGTAGCAAAAAGAAAAGGTGCAAATTCTCAACAAGCTTGATTTTTCCTTTTTGGCAAAAAGAATTTCTGCTGAAGATTTCTTAAGCCAACCCTGATAGCTGTTGCAAGGAGAATTAAAGATGCAGGCAGTGGTTTTCAGATTGACAGAAGCAATTGACTGGAGCGGGAAGAAATCTAAATGATACCCATTTGAGAAAAATGAAGAAAGCAATGATGCCAGTATTGTTTCAACAAATGAGATGGACTGTGATGATAATTATGTATTTTGAGAATATAAGGCAAGAGAGCAAGAAAATAAGGAAAAAAATTTTAACCAAAAGAATTTAATACAGAAATTTATTGCAGATGTAACGGTTTCTATGGGATTCCAGGGGGAGTTAAACACAGTAAAGCAAAGGTTACAATCATAACTCAAAAGGCAGCTTCTGCCAATTAAAGAGAAAAGGTTTAAGGCCAGTGTTCAATATCCTTGCCAAGGATATTTCCAAAGAGGCTAACCCAACTGAAGTTTCTGGTATATATTCTGTGAGGAAATTAAATGGTAGGCACTGCATCAGAAAGTGAACCTGCATGAATGCAAGGCACTCTCAAGAGTGGACCATGTGATGATGTCATTGAATCAAGCACACTTACTAAAAATTGATGGCATCCTAACTCCAGCCCCAGTGATCAGATGAGCTATATACAAGGCTCCCAAGCCATGGTACAGCCAAAATATTTTCCCATGTCCCAGTTCTCTTTGCAGCCCATACTTTGCTCCAGCAGATTCTTCCTATCCTTACTACAACTGCAGCCTTGTGGTCCTTGTTGAGGACAGAAAATGCAAATTACCATTAGTGCAAGGGGTAACAAATCCCAAGACTGAGGTTGTCCTGGTTTGAGCTGGGATTAGCTTATTTAAGATGTTATCAGTTATCTAGCACCTAGGTAACTGATCCCTAAATTGTTTTTAGTTTTAATTTAATCTTGTGCAATAGTGTGGTTATTTCTGTTGCATAAATCCTAGAATAAAATGTGCTGTAAAAAACACCAACATAGACAGATATCAGAGGTCCCCTACAGCAAACACGAATCCCAGGAGTGCAGTCCTTCAAGTCAGGGACAAGAAAAACAACTGAAAGAGATGGATAACTGGCTAACAATGAAAAGAAAGCACACATACATGTTGTGTTGGGAAACAAGAGAAAAATAACCCCAAGGGGGCTGCAGGACCAAGGGATCATTGCAACCAGTATCAAACCCCTTCTGGCAAAGTGTCCATGAAATCCTACCCTGGAATTAATCTTTTCTAATGGCAGTGTAGGTGTAATGGCAGAGTAATGGCATTCAGAACATGGTCCATTCACAAAACACTGACATTGACTACAGGATAAGATGGATTGCATTAGAGACATTGCTAACTATATAAACTAGATCTCCATTGAGTATTAAGTGGTAAGACTGGCTGCTGGTCCCTGTACTGCAGAAGCTTACTTTCAGTCACAAATATAAGACCCATAAAGGCACCACTGGTTCATGCACAAGAACAGGCAAAGACATACTTAAATGGGGTGCTTCATCTTGCTAATGGAGGAGGAAAACTAGCAATAGTTTCTTGCAGGAGATAAAGCAGACAGTAGATTAGTGAAATGTGTATGAGGGCTACTGCTGTTGGAATATGTATTGGTTGCCTATGTAGGAGTAAGCTGAGGTGCTGTTATACCATTGGATGAAGAAATGGTAATTTGCACGGGCAGGTTTGCATGTCTTTAAAGCAAATGAGAAGCTCAGTCATTACTTTCTTCTGAACAAAATAAAAATTATAAGACTGAAGGCTGGACATTATCTATGGAAAAAAAATTTAAGAGAAAAAAATGTTTTAGTCAGCCCTCCTGAAGACTAAGAGAGCTTCTTTGGCACTGGTTTGTGAAAACAGAACTTTTTGGTCGTACATATCTGTAGAAATGCATGTGAAATTGCAAACCACTCAACTCTTCTTTCATTAAACTTCTGGACACTACTCAGAAGATTACAGTGAGCACTGCTATGATTAAAGGCCTGACTTAATGCCAGTGCGTGAATTGCTGATACAGTGTCTAATGAGCTGGTGCTCCCCTCCTTCCCCCAGTAGGAGAAGTAGCCATGCTCCTAACAGACTCCTCACTCACAGAAAATAATCATGAAATTAAAGAAGGAGTAGAACATCTTTTTAAGAAGGATGAGAGGGGTGGGATTTTTTTCAAATCCACATACTCAGTATATCTTACTGAATGTTCTTGATTCCTGTCACACCAAAAGGAGTCAAACAACAGTCACGTTATGAGACTTAGGTATCTTTCTCAGAATTGTATCGATTTTCTCCTTTGGAGAAACAGTCCCTGTATGTGAATTTTATCAAATAGGAAACAGACTCTGGAATTGCACATAAATGCTCTGGAGTCTATCATTCTGGACTGCAGCTTTTTATTTCCTGTCCATGGGATCATGCCACTCCAATGGTGACCCTGTTTCACAAATTGTAATTCAAAGTTTATTGGCATTATCCTGCCATTCCCTCTCCTCTCACTACTCTTCAACAGAGGAACTGGTAGCACTCATTTTTTTTTTTTTTTTAAAAAAAGAGAGAAGAACTTTAAAGTCTTATCTAAGTTGTTCAGATTTTATTTACTTTTCTTTTAGGGAGGCATGGAGGAGGGAGTATGTGGAGAAGGACTGTTAGCCCTTCCGGCATTGTTTCACGTTTCATTCAGGGATGGCACTGACTGCAATTGAGCCCCAAGTTCATATTACTCTGAATGATGGAAAAATAAAGATAGTGCTTTTCATAATTTTGATTACCCACATTAGTTTCTTTTGTCATTTTTGACACCTAGATTCCACTGTAGAACAGCATATATCATGCCACCTATCTCTTTGAATACATCTCATTCTTCTGCTGCACTGTTTCAACAGTCCTTGATTCTAATCAGTTTTCAGCAGCTTTCTCTCAAAGATTCCGGTATTCAGCTCCCATCTATTCCATGCTGCTGCTTTCTGAACCCATTTTCACAGGTATTTTGTTCATTGAGTACTGTAATGGACTAGCTTTTATTCATTTACCAAGATGCATGAACATTATTTGCTGCATTTGTGTGCAAGCAAAGATAAACTGAAGTCAGACACAGTAACATAGTGAAAGAAAACACAGGAACAGGGAATCATTAAAGAGATGTTTTTTGGAACAACAGTTTTCAACCATTTCTTGATTTTCAAAATTGCAGTTATCCAAGAAGTTGACACTGAATGGGAATGGTAGGCCTAGAAAATGAGCCAGAAAAGTACAAATCACAAGAAATCAAAATTATTCCAGTCAACTTTTCCTTCATAAACTGATTTTTTACAAAATAAATACAAAAAATTTTTCACTCACACTCCTTGCCCCAGAAACATTAGTTGCAAATTTCCTACCATTGACCCATGTAATTTCCATTTCAGGAGTGTTAGAATTGTTTCTGAAGAACTTTTGTATCTTCAAAAGAAAATAAATAAATAAATAAATGGAAAATAATTGCCTATTTTATGGTGTTCTCCTTCTTTTTCCATGAGTATCATTTCAAGTCCAGCAAACTCTGATAACATTCTCCAAGCTGAAAGTCTGGTTTCAAAGAAAAACTTTTCATGCCTAATAAATGAAAAAGTTTAATGAAGAGAAATTAGTTTAAAAACAAACTAAAGCTTAAATATTTGTTACTCTGCATATGTATGCTGGTATCCAAGTAGACACAAGGCACTTATTGAAATACCGGTTTCTAAATTTATCTTATTTGTTTACCCCATGCCTGTTGTTTTAGAATCATAGAATAGTTAGGGTTGCAAAGGACCTTAAGATCATCTAGCTCCAACCTCCATCCAAGGAGGTCTCCTGGCCCTCCTGCACTTCTTTCTAGTTGGGATCCAACACTCCTGAGCTTGTAGCAGGTGATCCTTGAATATTATCCAACAGCTTTGGGCCCCCCGCCATCTAGTGCTACATCCCATGGAACCTTACTAAGCAGGTTCCTAAAGAGGCCAAAGTCTGCTCTCTTGCAGTCCAGGGCAGTGAGTTTGCTGCACGCTCTTCTCACTGTCCTGAGGATCTCAAATTGACCATCTCATGATTGCTGCAACCAAGGCTGCCCTGGAGCGTCACATTTCCAACCAGCCCTTCCCTGTTGGTGAGCACGAGGTCAAGCAGGGCACCTCTCCTTGTCGGCTCCTCTGTTTCTTGCAGAAAGAAGTTGTTTTGTGAGAAGGAATTCCAAAGAAATACCTAACTCCTTGAGTTAGAGGTGGGTCTTGTCATCTTGGTCAAGTTTAATTATTCCAGTGAGACAGGGTTGTCTTGGATGGCTACACTCAAATATTTCTCTAGCCTGCTGACTAAAGGCTGTCAGTACTTCAACAGAATGCTAGCACTAATACAGAAGACCAGTCGCACCATAATGCAGTCCTGAAAGCCACACACATTTCCTCTGCCTTGAACTTAAGAAGATTGCCTAGTGGCAAAACCATATCAGAAGAGTGTCAGTTTTGTAAATTACTGTTATAAAGTAAAGCCTAAGATTGTTGTTACCATCCTATATTTTTAAGGTAAATGATGGTTCTGTTCAGATTCTTTTGCTGAATGACTATCTTAAGGGAGAGAGCATTCCTTTTAAACCACAAAGGTATAAGATATAAAGCATCTGTTAAAATATTCCCATTTTGATGCATTTTTTCTTTTTCTTCTTTGCCTTTCTTTTGATTAAAAGTTTCATTGTTTTCAGAAACCAATAACGTTTCCATTTTTCACAGAAAATAGGTTTTTAAGAAACTTGACATGAGAGGAAAAAGGATATTATTTCTAAGAAACCTGTTTCTATAGCAAAGCCCTAAAAGGGGCCGTTCGTTCTGTAAGAAAGTACACAGAATGCCTATACTTAGCAGAATGTAGTCTCATTTTCCCTTGGAGACTTGCATTACGTTGAATTTCCAGGCTGTACTCAGTGGTGGTCCCATACAGCAGCCGGATGCCACTTCACTCAAAGGGAGAAAATGGAAGGTAATTTTTACTACTTTTTCCACCTTGGAGATTTTTAATGTGATGTAGCTAAGCCACTGCAAATAATCTTTTAAGAATTAAGAGTTTAATTAAAGCCCTTACAAGAACTGTGTTAACCTATTATACCTCTAAATATAGAGTCAAAGCATTGAAATTGAATTACTCAGTCCTTTTCAAAGGTAATTTTCATCACAGAAGGCAAAAAAGCAGCAGTACATGAATGAGGTGCTAAGTACTTCCTTCAAAGTGGATCCTGAAACTACTCAGACTGTGCCAGGCATGAGCCTTTCCCAGTTACACACCCTTTACATACACAGCCTGTATAGTGCAAAGACTGGTTTGATAATGGTTGCTGCTAGGGAAACTTACAGATATTTTAGCATGCAAATTTAGGGGTTAATGAGGACTCGTTTAAGACATAAAGCCATAGGCCCATGGTTTGAAAGTGATCCCATAACTGGTCCAACATTTGACATACCAGTTCAAATCTCCACATGTCAGACAATGATTTGCGTATAGGTAACTAATCCCAGGAGCCAGGTATGCAGAGATGCTCGCAGTATCTTGGACCTTATGCTGTTATATCTGCATACAGATGTGCCTGATCAAGAATTCATGGAAGTTAATAGATAACTAGATAATATCTGCTTTTCCAGTTCATGACTTCTGCAGATACAGGCAGAGACAGCCAAATAAGTGTTTCTCAGGCTGTGGCTTATTTACAACCACATCTGCTTACATACTCACTGTCCATCCCTTGTAGCTTCATGTGGGTAAAGGATCCATGGTCAGATACAGCAGAAGACTTCTGGATTAAATCTAAGTCTGGCTATAGCGATCATTTAGCAAAGAATGAGCTCTGAATTTCCATCAGGACATTTCTGTGGCATTAGCCATGTTTACGCATAACGTATATAAACATCTTCACTCTCACTAAGAGGAAACTCTCAAATGATGTTTTACATCACAAACAGCAGAGATAATCTAAGTTCTGACTGCTGGATAAGCAGCATAAGAATTTTGATGATCAGGATATACAATACAAATTTTTCTAGCAGCCATTTCAATAGCATTTGGAATTCACAGACCTTCCCAGAGACTGTTAGCATATTTTTGTGCAATCATGAGCTTGATTCCACAAATAAGAGAAAACTGTTAACTCAGGTTTGATTTTATTTATTGCTATTATTGAAATTATTAATCAGAGATGAAAGGAATGCGTATTTGAGGACACAAC
Source organism: Agapornis roseicollis (assembly GCA_002631895.1). Classification (NCBI taxonomy): domain Eukaryota; kingdom Metazoa; phylum Chordata; class Aves; order Psittaciformes; family Psittacidae; genus Agapornis; species Agapornis roseicollis. Next base: position 46,159 of record NDXB01007112.1, on the reverse strand, counting down.
AAAACAATCCTTATGGGCCAGCTTATTAAACTCAGTGATTAAAGTGACAAAGATCAATGGAGTTGGGACACAGACCTTCAAAACAGTCATCATGATTCACTTCAGTGCCTCTACAAGGGCTGTAATTTTTAATCTTACAACTGTAACTTTCCACCCTAAAGCCTGAGACAGGAGTCTAACACATCAAAAAAGGTTTTCTCCTCTTTCTCAGTATCCTAAGTTCAGTGCATCCACTTACTTGTTATGAAATGAGCAACTGCAGTCCCTCAAGCATTCTTTCTTACACATTCATGACTCCATGCTCCACCACTGCCTTGTCACTCCTGCACATAATTAGTTCGGTGTTCTGTTAGATTCAAAGCTTGTAGACTGTTACATCCTTTCTTATTTGCTATTTGTCTCTCTTCTGATGATACTGCAGGCTGTTGTCTGATATTTCAGAACAAAATGTTTGGAACAGAAACCCTGTGTGTTTGTTACAATCAGAAATAGCACCTTATTAAAATGGAAAAAAAAAAAATCATCTTGTAAATTACTATTAAAGTGCAACACAACATCAGTACCAGATGATAACAGTATTTTGTCCCATGGGACTTGAAGGTACAACTGAAAGAGATATTACATGTACAGAGTAATTTTCTTCCTGCAGCTAACCCAGGCACTTTCCCCAGCCCAGGTGCTGGAAACTCACAAAGAAATAAGTGGTGTTTTCACCCACTGCTACTTGATATGGCAGATCAGCAGTGTCCTGATATGTAAGATCAGGGGTATATCCATTCACTTCACACAGCAAATGCAAGCAGAGTCACTAGAGCAACCACAGTCTCCCTATCTTCTAGTCTGTTATTTCCACCTTGGAGCCATAAGGAGAGATAATTCTTCTCAGAGAAAGATCTGGAGAACAATATGAGTTGCTACAGGACAGAGAAATGGGAGATATGTACATAGCAATGTCAGTCACAAAGATAAAAAAGAAGTACCTGAGAGGGCATTGCAGTACCCTGCAATGGTTGGGCCAACCCCATCATCAGGCTAAAACTGAAGAGGAAGCATTAAAGCCTCCAAGGCCTGGAACATTCAAACTTGCATCACTATTGGGTGAACCTACCTCTAGACTGTCCTTTCAAAAAAACAGGGGAGAAAAGCTGGTGATATTAACAGATACCTAGGCCTTATTGCACCCTTTTGCATACAGACAGGGCAGCCCTTGGACCAGCTTGTGTATGCCCAGACAATCATGATGCTAGCTTTCTCTGCCCAAGTTTACTCATAGATGGTAATTTATCACCTTAACCAAAGTTCAGCACTAAAGGAATCTGGGTCTCATGCCACCTATCCTCCAGGAGCACAGGCAGAGAGCTTCTTACCAAAAAGGCAAAACTGTAGATTTCAGAGGTGCTCAAGGACAAGTAATGACACCATCAAAACTGGTTTCCACTGCCTGGGCCAGGAAAAGAAGGAATTCCAGAGAATGCAAGGGCAAAAGAGGTGTGGGTTATCTGCATCACTCTCTGCTTTTTCTTAAGAAGGCTTGCCTTTCTTACTTGGTCTATATTACTTGCGAGTTATTCACACCTCCAGATTCTTCAGTCTTGTTAGCCACCTACAAAAGCTTCGTTTATACTTTAGGATCATTTTTTCTGTGTAGGTTGACGTTGGGACAAACAGAATCAGCTGAAGATTACAGAGTATAAAATAAGCAATTTCCTGGTTTTAATCAAACAAAATGACAGTAAATTGAGATGAGAAAAAACATATTCTTCAACTTGATGATGTCTGGGCAGAGACAGGAAAAACTTTTACTTGCACAAATTCCTTCTCATCTGTTTTCTTATCTTACTTCTTCCAAAATATATTGATTCTACTCACAGAAATGATCCAAGGCTGTGCTGCAAACAAGCATAGGTTAACCAAAGTTGCTAGTTTGTCATAGTCTTATATGCAGCCTAATCCTGAGGGCTGTTGCTGACTATCCTCATAGCCAACCTAAGCAAAGCAGTGTTCTGCAGCTCACACAGTCCTGCTCTTCCAAAGCACTGGCAGGACACAATAATGGGTGGAAGGCACATCTTGAAAACTGATTTTTCTACCTTTCTTGCTCAAACTAATGTCAAGTAGGAGTTGATGCAGTTCTTCAGAGCAGAGCACATTTTCCATGAAAAAGGAACTTTCCCAAGGGACTGAAATGGCTTACAAGTTCTGCTCAAATTTAGTGAATAACCCCATACCAAAGAAAGGGGAAAGAGAACACAGAAATATTAGTGTTTGTACTTCTTTGCTGTTGCTTTGAAAATTCTGAAATTCAGAAGTGTTAAATAACAAGAACATGGATAAAAACTCTGAGGTAGAATGTACACCAAATCACACTTATTTTCCTTTTCTTCCAACCCTTGTGTTTGTCTACTGGAACTTCAGGGAAATAAAAATAAAGGAATTGTTTCTAATGCTGCAGATAACAGCTTGTAGAGGATTCAGACAGGCAGCTCACTAATCATTTGATCAAGAGTTGCTTCAGGCATCTTACCTAGTGATTTGTGTGAAATGCAACAGAAGTATGAAAATCTCTGTTAGCTATGAACCAAGTGAAATAATATGTTAAGTCTGAAGCAGTATTCTGGCAGTGAGCTTTTTATGAAGGTGCCAAATAGAAAAAAGGTCAATGTGATTGAGTCAACTAGAAGAGGCACAACATTGTGTTCCTGAGTCACATGGGAAAAATACAGTCCTCTGAGATTTTGGTCATCTATTACAAAGGCTTACACATCTGCGTGTCTTCATCATTCTAGTTACAAAATTGCATCCTTATTGGCACATGACTACAGTGTTCAAATACAAACTAGTGTAAGTATTTAAATGCTACAGAAATGGCCTGTTTATTGCACATATTTATCCCTAAGCAGGTGTATGCATCCTAAACTCTACAACAGGCTGTGAAATGTGCTTTTTAGAAGAATGATGGACAGAATGAGAATATTCATGACTCATTGAAAGAATACTTATAAACATTTCTTGTTCTCATACTGATACCAGAAATGGGAGATGTCCTCACCTCTGAGGACTTGGATGCAGAGACAGTGAAGTGCTTTGGATGAGAGATTCAGCAGCAGGAGGATAAACAGCCCCTGGCAACGCCAGCACTGCAAGAGGATGCAGGGAGAGCTGCCATTTGGCCAAGTCAAAACAGATACAGAGCAGGAGTGTACCCACTGATGATCTGTTGCAATGATGTGCTGGCTGTTTGAAAACAGTCCTTGTGCTAAATGGGACCTGAAGATTCTCTGTGCAAGATTTTTGATTACTATGATATGCAGTATTTTTTAATCCCAACAATGTACTGTACAGATGTGTTTATTATGGGAAATATTATATATCCCAAATTGGTAGAATGAGCATTCAGTGTTCCCAGGAGTCCCACTGAAGCTAGTAGGACTCTCTATGACTAAGTACACCACACATCCATGATCTGCACTATGATACACTAAAAAACGTCTACAGCTAATCCTGGATTTTCTTGGCTTTTACAAGATTTTCCAATGCAAAACTTGATTACTTTGTTTTTATTTAATCTCATGATTCATGATAGCACTTTGAGTGTAAATTCTCTTCTATATAGTCATATAAAATAAGCACATAAGCACAAAAGTTTCTGTTTGGGGCTTTTATACCAAATTTCAATTGCAATGGAGCAATTTGAACTTTGCAAATTTTCATCTCTGTCATGAAATTTGCACTAAATAATATTAAAATAAATATGCTGGGTTTAAAATTTTTTTTTAAAAAGTGCACTGCTTTTTTATCAGATTGAGACTAAATGTATGCTTCAGACAGCTTTGGAAGACAGGTGCCATTCATTAGCTGGGAGATTGATTAATGGGAAAAAGACTTATATTTTCTATTTTTCTTACACTGAGAATTAAGGGAATTTATCTCCTAACCCTTTAATCTGGATTGAAAACTAGTACACTCTCTGATTATTGCTTATAGTAGAAATGAGGGGCTGCTCTGACAAAATCTATCATTTGAATTCACATCACTAAACCAATATGTACATCACTAAACCAATCAGTTCTGCTCCTGCTTCATTGAGGATGCACACGCTAGCTGGACAGGGGCTGCCTTGCCCCCCACTCAGAGCATCCCCTATGCTTTACACATGACAGGCTTCCTTGCCCTGGGAAGTGCAGGCAGGACAAAGGGAAGCCCTGCAGCTCACACCATGACCCAGGAGCATCAGAGGTGAGGTGAGGAGAATGAGGAAACCAAAACCAGATGGAGACAATATAAAAAGATCCTGTAAAAAAAACACGGTAAAAACATGTGTGATGAGTAAGCCAGCCATTTATATGTCACCTGCAGAATGTCACTTCCAGTTTTCAGAAGTCTGAATAGCATATTAAAAAAAAAATAAATAAACCTAGAGTTCATGAGTATTTCAGAATTGGGAAAAGTATTCCCAGTGTTAACTATCATGTGGTAACTGGTACAAGATACAGTTCAGTCTGTTTATCAGCAGGTTCAGCTGAAGACAGAGAGCAGAGGAATTAGTTTGTCCTGTTAACTGAGGCTAAGAAGTAATTTATGCTGCTTTTAGAGTTAGATTTAAATTTAGAATTTAGAGTCACTAAACTTTTTCATATCACAAGAATTAAGGGGAATTTCACATATAAACATAATTTTTAAAAATATTTTAAAAAGCTCTCTTCCCCACAAAGTATATTAAAGTGCCATAAATCCAAACTTCGTTTCAGTATATTTGATAGCCTCACCATTGCTCTATATTTTACTGGTAACATATTTAGTATATCCCTTGTTGTCATGAAGATGTAAATCTTAGTTGAGGCTTATAGTTTTAAATGGCAGTACAGACTCTTTTCATTAAAAAGATATTTTTTCCAATGGTACCACATGCACATCATTTGAAGGTTCTTTCTTTCCTTCCCACCTTCCATCAAGGGTGCTAAAGTAGGTACGTTTGTTCAACGACTGGCAGATCATTCTCCAAGAAAAGGTAAAAATAGTGGTAGACAAGGACAGCTACTTTTCTTTTACACCAAGCAATGCAGAGAACTGTATATCCCAGTGTTAACATTCACAGAAAAGGAGGGTGTCACCTAAATTAAATAACTGGCTTATTTTCCTAACTGCTTATGAAAGGAATTAGGTAACTTTCTGACACATCCTTCTGTTAAAAGGCTTCTTGCAAGAAATGTGTTCAACTTTTGCCATGCAGGTAAGTAACTTGTAACAGATTAGGTTTGTAAAGATAGATATTTATCATTGAGAGGGTCTTTTTCATATCAGGATAACCAGATGTGTTTCTTTTGCTCAGTAGTGACAGAACTTATCACAGGCTGTTAGTGTGCAGAACAAAATGTTTATATGAAAAACACTGATCTGAAGAAGTCATTGTCAAACACACCAGACAGGGAGCTGTCTGCTCTTCCAAGATTGTCTGGTGGGCTTGTTTGGTTTTGTTCTGGTTTATATAAAATTCCTTGCCAAATTTTAAGAATATATGCTATCTCAGGGTATGGCATATACTGAAGGAAGCACCCTTGATCTTTGCAAGACTGAAATGAATTGGGCCACAAGTGCTTGTGGGGATAATGATAACCAGCCAGTAATGACCAGCTCATGAAAAGGGCCCATACAGCTGCATATTGGCTAAACCTGTAGGCTGGGACAGAATAAAAAAGAAAATTAGGCTCCCTACTGGAACATCGGATGAACTCCTGACTGCATGGCAGACTGAGCTGGAAATGATGAGCATGGCACACACGTGGCTGCCTGGGGACCAGTCCAGGACTATCACGCTGCAGCATTACCACCACCATTTTTCACTAACAGTACAATAGGCAAACTTCAGAGCTTAAACACATTCTGATGATCATTTCATTTCACTATTTTTCTATCAGTGTCCAAAACTGCTATGGCAGATTAAACCCTATCATTTGCTGGACTAATTGTTGGTTGTTAAAATAAGAACTGTATTTTGTTACTTACTATTGAATACCTAATTTGACATTTTATGAAACCTAAGAACACAGGAAAGAGCATCATAGATGAAAGGTTGGGTGTTTAATTGCTTAACAGAATTGCTGCTGTGCTAAGACTGTGAAGCTGCTCTCCAAGAGTGATTCCTTGAGCCTCTTCCCTCTCCCTTTCATAAACAATAGCTACCATTATAACAAAGCACTCTCCTTCCAGCTTTCCAGACTGGTTTTAGTGCATGTGGAAATTCATAATTAATGGGTAGAATTAAGAGCAAATCAAGGTGCTCTGTAAAAGTCTGACAGTCCTGCATATTAAATGAATGGCAGAGGTTCCATTGACTTTAAAGTCAGCAGGAACAGCTTCAAAAAGAACACAAAAATGCAAGACTTCAGTTCTTCAAGAGCAGAATTTGTCACTGCTGGTAACACCTATGAATCACATGAGCTCTTCAACTGCTGATAAATGTGACATCAGTGATGCACAGGCTATAAGCTGGCAGTTTGTATGGGAAAATGTCACACGTGTTTGTGAAAAGCTCCACTGAAGACTGAAAGCTAACTCTTCTGTTTTCACACATTTCTGTTTCTAACTGGATATGATAAATGGCATAAATACAATTGCCTTCATATTTCTGTAGATAATAAAATAAAATTCTCATTTGATATTCTCCTACTTCTAAAATTTTAATGAAGGATTATGATAAGAACTAATTTTCTCTGTTTAATCTAATGTGGACATAACAGGCTCAGAACAGCACCATTGCTGTGCTATTACATCTATAGAAAATTACTTATTATTACTGAGCTACAAAGTAGAGAAATAGAAGACTGCCAATGGCACAAAATGTCTAAGGTTATAATTCCTGTTTGCACTGATAAGAAACCCACCTAGATCTATTAACAAATTAATTTTGTTGTTTACTCATGCTCACTTCCAGCTGCAGATCTTTATACCTAAGACTTTAAAAAGATCAAGGACTGCATATATCTTGTCAAAGTGACTTTAGTCTGAGAAACAGAGATAGCAAAGCTTATGTATTCACACACACAAGTTATTGATGGATTTTTGTTTTTAGCAAAATTATTTACCATCAGTTTTTGATCTAACGCAAGTCAACAAATATACTGGACCAAACATTTATAGACTAAAAGATTCAAGATGAAATGTCAGATATCATGGCTTGTACTTTTGCTGCACATCTCAATGCATTAGCTTGCAGATACAGTATCTTGCCCAAGTCTCATCCTAAAGCTAATGATCCTATTTTGTTTTCTACCGCATCATTTTTGATCCTCGGTTTCATCTATTTTTATTATAGGTATGATTGTGATAAGACAAGGCTTCTGGCATGTCACTATTTATTCCAAAGAGTTCTTAAGGCAAGGAACAAGGAGAAAAAAAAGCATCAACAGACCAGCATAGAAAACAAACAGCACCCTCACTGAAAAGAAGGGCCTGCAGAGCACATTGTTGGATGTGACAGCAAGTGAGATAGAATGACATGCAGGAGGGGGAGGTGAGACCCACTGCCAGCAGTTTATATGCTGTGCTAATGACTTCTTTGCTACCCAGCGCTCTCAGCCTCATGACTCTGCTTATTGCCTCTATGAATTGTGTCAAGGGGTCAGTACCCCCTCTGGCAGGGAACAAAAACCTGCTATCCACATCTTCAAAGATGTGAAGCCTTGCAAGAAAAAGGGTCCCCCTTTTCATGCTGCACATTGTTTCTGTAGATTCTCTCTCCAGTGCTTTGTGTCTGAGTTACAAGAACTTAAAATACCAAGAAGAAGCACAGAATAAAACATAAATCCTCATAAATCCAAACCTATAGTTGTAGACATTGAAATAAAGGCAAAAAGAACAGAGGCTGTACAGCGAGGGGGAGGGGAGGGGAGGGAGGAAGGGCTGTCTGAAAGGCTTACAGACTCTAAAGGTCATGAGACAACAAAGAAAGATTCAGTCACTGTTTGTTGGGAGATATGAGATTACATTTTGGGTATATTCCCACAGGTAAGGGGTGGAGGAAATAAGTGATTAAAAGTTATTATGCAGTCTACAACTAAACTATTTTCTAGGGCAAGAAGTAATGGAGAGATGTAGATTAACACTTTTCCTTCTGTTCCCAGTGGAAATATGCTCCAGTATGTTTAAATATTCTTAAACACCCAGCTGCCTTCATTCTTTGCTCCTGGTGTGGTCTCTGTTGTGGGTAATTGCAACACCATCCAGTACAGACATGGCTACAGGATTTGCAGCCTTTGAGAGAATATTTGATTCCAGCACAGGCAGCATCCTTTCTTACCCTTTCAAGCATGCACTGCAACAGGGATAACAGCAAGGGAGGAAGCAATGAGAGCCACTAAAGGATGTAGCAACAAAGTGAATGTTAGGAAAAACAAAACAGAAGGAACAAGGGACTAAAATCAGCAAATTATTCCTCACTTTCAATACCTTTGCAATGGGGATAATTCTGTACTACCCAGAGGAGACATTAGAATTAATTCTTCCTTTCATGTTACCTTGACCTGACTGACATACACCTGCAATCAAACTCTGATTCTGCAATTGTAGAACCAAGAATATCTACTGCAGTATCTAAGCAGCCAGGACAGAGATAGAAGCAGCGCAGCACAGCACATATATGTCACACTGCCCCAAACTCCAGGGCAGCAAGGAAGGAGGCAGAACTGCGGTACTGTGGGTTAATAAATGTAAATGTGTGGAAAAAAAGCCACCTCTCTCCAACCCCAACCAGTATTTCACTGATTGTGTCAAAATAAGCATGTAGCTGACATAGAGTCTGGTGGTATCATAGAATCATAGAATAGATAGGGTTGGAAAGGACCTTAAGATCATCTAGTTCCAAACCCCCTGCCATAAGCAGGGACACCTCACACTAAACCGTGCCACACAAGGCTTCATTCAACCTGACCTTAAACACTGCCAGGGATGGAGCACCCACAACCTCCCTGGGCAATCCATTCCAGTGCCTCACCACCCTAACAGGAAAGAATTTCTTCCTTAGATCCAATCTAAGCTTCCCCTGTTTAAGTTTGAACCCATTACCCTTAGTCCTGTTACTACAGTCCCTAATGAACAGTCCATCCCCAACGTCCCTATAGGCCCCCTTCAGATACTGGAAGGCTGCTATGAGATCTCTACGCAGCCTTCTCTTCCCCAGGCTGAACAGCCCCAACTTTCTCAGCCTGTCTTCGTATGGGAGGTGCTCCAATCCCCTGATCATCTTCGTGGCCCTCCTCTGGACTTGTTCCAACAGCTCCATGTCCTTTTTATGTTGAGGACACCACAACTGCACACAATACTCCAGGTGAGGTCTCATGAGAACAGAGTAGAGGGGGAGGATCACCTCCTTCAGCCTGCTGGTCACGCTCCTTTTGATGCAGCCCAGGATACCGTTGGCTTTCTGAGCTGCAAGCGCACACTGAAGCCGGCTCATGTTCATTTTCTCATCAGCTAACACGCCCAAGGCCTTCTCTGCAGGGCTACTCTGAATCTCTTCTCTGCCCAACCTGTAGCTGTTCATGGGATTGCTCTGACCCATGTGTAGGACCTTGCACTTGGCATGGTTAAACTTCATGAGGTTGGCATCAGCCCACCTCACAAGCGTGTCCCCTCTGGAT
>NDXB01007112.1:0-27027 GCA_002631895.1 Agapornis roseicollis | reverse complement strand
GGTTTAAAAAAAAAAAAAAAAAAAAAAAAAAAAAAAGGCCTGTGTGAATCCAGACCTGCACAGAATGTTTGTGTTGGTGAGGTTGAGGATATGGTCAGAGGTTAGGTGTCCCGAAACCACACCTCAAAGTTCTCGTTAAAGATGCAAGAGGATTTCCAGAGTCCTTTATTCATGTGGAAATCCATTCCCAGAAAATACAGACTTCTCAGAAAAGTGTATCTAACTGCAACTGAACCCTGACAAGACAAAGGAGTGGGTTGTTGTTGTTGTTGCTGTTGCTGTTGTTGTTATTATTATTTTTATAGGAGAAGGTGCATAGTGAAAATGATCTGACAATACGAGACTTGCTGCTCATCCTTTTTTGCCAAAGGCTGAGTAATGATTCAGAAGAAGAGGCCAGGTTTAGCCAACAAACAGTAATTGTTATAAACTCATAACTGTCAGAGCTTGCCTATAAAAGATGAAACATTTTACTGACCTTTGCTAAAGTTTTAAGGCTGTTATATAGTCACCCAGACAAGAAAAGTCTTTGATTTGGGGCTTTCAGTGCTGAAGCTCTGTTTGCTCAAGCTGGTTTCATTGGTTTGTTTCTATAGACTTTGTTCTGCAGATCTTACTTTCTCCCTCTCCTTCGGCACTTACAAGTCTCAAAGCACCAGTTGAAAAGGAATTTTGAGTGTCTGTAATTCACTGCAGAAACTTTCCAGGCTGCTGAGGAGACAGATGAGACACTAACACTGACAGTATCAACAGAATAAATCCTTCAGCACCGATAAACTGTATCAGTGCTTGCTTACTGAGTTTGGGTATTTTTTCACCTGTCCAAACTAATGGCAACTTATCAAGGCAGTGCTACATAGGTTTGATAGCATACTTACTAGCTGAAAAATTCTCAAAGCCACATGAAACTTTAAGCTTGTATAAGAAGGTAACCAATATGTTGTCTCTTCCCTATGTCAACTGCAAACCACACAACGTGCAGGGACAACCTGTGCTCTCAAATTACATATATAATTTCTAATGCGTTAGAGCAGTACCTATGCACCTATACATTTCTTCATCCTAGTTCCCACCCCAGCAGGCAAAGAAGACCTTTAAAAGCATAGAGCAATCATTTTGATGTAGTGGCAGTTGGGCTATGTAGAGTGCCCTGAGGCTGAAACCAGATCTAAAACTTTTGGTGCAGGTTGCAAGACTGAAGCACCAATTCACTACTTTAATGTTGAGCCTTGCATCCTCTCAAAAGTGAATTCAGAAAGCTGCTGGACTTTCATTTCTCTGTGGGAAACAAAGATGGCACAATGCCTGTAATCTGTGATGAATGTTAGCAATGTAAACTACTTTAGTACCTCATGTCTTTGGAGGCTCCATTCGCAGATTATCTTGCTTTGGCTGAATGCAGGCAGGATTCTGCTATAGCAAAACTACCACATGACTTGGCTGTGCCTCCTGTGGTAAAACATTCTACTGATTGTCAGTAGTTAAACTGTTGGACAACAGAGCAAAAAAAGAAATACGTCTGGTTCTCCTGGTGCTGGGCATCATGAATGCATAAATATCCGAAAACCTTGCTTCTCTGCTGCAGTCATAGGCATTTAAATTTGTCACTGAGCAATGTCAAATATGCTGTGGTATTCAGCATGGAAAATATTACACCAGAATACCATGGTTAAATAGTGGTAAAACTGAAATATAACCATATGCTACCAAGTGAACAGTCAGCAGAAACTGCTGACTTTTGGCATGTCAAAACCCATGAGGTAGCTTGTGTCTTTCAGACGAGGGGTATTGTAGGACAACCAGGACAAGTAATTCTGGTACACAGCTGGGACAGGACTAGCTATTTCCCCACCCCAGCTCATAGAAAGGAATAATTTATTCTATGATAAGAAAATATGACTTTTGCAGCTATACTGTGAGGAGCAGATTTTATATTAAAGTATTACCTCAGAAACTGACTCCCCACAGTGCATTGCTTGCTTTAATATGAGTCCCTAGAGTTAAGTCCCCAGTGCATGGGTCCCCTGCTGGCAAACATAGAAGTGAAACTCTGGACCACAGGTTTCAGAAACGGAATAAAGAAATTAAGCCACAGCAGCAGTGAATTTGGGATGATAGAAAGGGATTTGACTTATTAACTTACCTTTCTGGCTGCTATTTGCTTATTCCACATCATAACATGTCAGTCATGTTGTGTCAAGGGTTTCTGCAGTGAACAGAAAGTTTCTTTTTTGGAATGTCTTTACATGCAAATAAAAAGCTAATATTATAACAGTGATAATTTGGGAAGATATACTTTCCAGAAAATGTTTTAAATTACAGATTTATTCTTCAATTCCCCTACCTTTGTTCTTTGGCCTTATTGTTGCATCTTCACAACTGAACTAGATTATAGAATCACAAAATGGTTTGGGTTGGAAGGAACTTTAAAGATCATCTAGTTCCAACACCCCTGACATGGGTAAGGACACCTTCTGTCCTTGAAAAGAAATTCTTCTGAGTATTTCTGACTCCTGTGTATTGCACTTTTCATCATATATAAATTGGTGGTTATTAGCATTCCAGAGGCAGTATGTCTACCAAGCTGACTGAAACAAAGATAAATTATCTGGTTTATGCTGCACAAATTCTCTTCTTTATATAAACACACACATCTATGTGACTATCTAAGTTCATTACAATAATTTATTATAAATTGTGGATAATGTTCATCAACCTAGTATCAGATAGCTACATAATCTATTAATTTAAATTAAAAAATAAATTGGGAAAAAATCTTCTATTTTTTTAACTGTGTCCTGGATGAATACAAATAAACTCTAATTACTAAAACACCCTGAATACAAATTGTCTGAGGCAGTATTTTCCAGTGAAATATGCAACAACATTTCCATTAATTTCAAAGGTGAACAGTTTTGATGAATACTGTGGGTTTTATAAATACAAACCAGACACAAATAACAAGGGCCTAATAGGCAAACAAATGAACCTCTGAAGGTAGATACCTTCAGGCAAAATTATGAAATTATGGTACCAACAAATTTATGGCAAACACCTGCTAACACACTTCAGTATTTATATTTCAGCAAAACCATTACATTTAACAATCCTCACCCTGCTCTGTGCAACTCCCTGAGACTGAGAATGAGGAAAGTGACTGTCAGCTTTGTGCTCCATCAGTCCCAGGGCTGCCAGCAAATATACGAGCTTCCCTTGTGATGGGGGAAGCCTCAGGGACTGTGCTGTCCACAGGGGATCGCTACAGGAGGACCATGCTGGGCATGTTGCCTAGCCCAGGCACGATATTTAGTGTGTAGAAGAATCAGTTTTCTGAATGGGACAACGCATAGCCTTTTACTCCTCCATACATGAAAAAAGTTTCTTACTAAGCTGATATGCTGTGTAGTCATAAATTTGTATTTCCACTGTTTCCACAGCCTTAGTCTTGAGCTACCTGAGGTTTTACTAGCTACCTGAGATTTATAACAGGTGCATACGAGGATGATAAGGGGACTGGAGCATCTCCCATATGAAGACAGGCTGAGAAAGTTGGGACTGCTTAGCCTGCAGAAGAGAAGGCTGTGTGGAGACCTCATAGCAGCCTTCCAGTATCTGAAGGGGGGCTATAAGGATGATGGGGAGGAACTCTTTATTAGGGACTGTAGTGACAGGAAAAGGGGTAACAGGTTCAAACTTAAACAGGAGAGGTTTAGATTGGATATAAGGAAGAAATTCTTTCCTGTTAAGGTGGTGAGACACTGGAATGGGTTGGCCAGGGAGGTTGTGAGTGCTCCATCTCTAGCAGTGTTCAAGATCAGGTTGGACGAAGCCTTGGGTGGTATGGTTTAGTGTGAGATGTCCCTGCCTATGGAAGGGGGGTTGGAACTAGATGATCTTAAGGTCCTTTCAAACCATAACTATTTTATGATTCTATGATTTCTGACCAAGAAATCAGAACTCATTTAAAGTGTAATTACTGACTGTGCCCTGGAGGAGGCAGGGGAGAAAGGAAATAGCTTAAGCTATCATTTGATGCATCCTCATGGCTAAAGCATAGTTTTAAAACTAGTCAAAGGTTTCTAATCACTGGAAAATAAACATCTGGACTCGATGACAATAAAAATATTGAGAAAAAAATAACATAACCTCGCACACAAATGGAAGATAAAATGAAGTTTCTGACATTTCTGGCAGAATTTTTCAATGTGGTAAACCTTGACAGGATAGAGCTGGATTTCATGATATAGGTCTCTTTTAGTCCTAGGACTGAGTTTCCTATAAACCAGCAATAACTCAGAGATACAAAGCTGTGTCAGGAAGGGCAGACAGAGACAGTTATCTGCATACACCAAAGGAAACCTCACTTCTATGCATCCACTCCTACTGCAAAAGTATTATGTTATGCATGATATGCATGAAATTGTTTTGCCTCAGGAGGCCTATTTTGTCTTTTCTTGATTGCACTATTACACTTATTTAAATATTATTTAAATTCACATCCTGCCATCCAACAAAACAAAGCCTAAAAAGGAATTTAGGATGATATAGAGCAAGCTAAAGTAATCTTCAATTTTTAATCCCTGTTTTCCAATTCTAAACAAAAAGGATGAATGCGTCTTCAGCAAGTGAATCATTACTGTGGCATTATAAATTTCCAGATGGCTCTAGCAATAACTGAATGAGTTCATATCTCTGATGTAACTCCCATCAAATTACTGATGTTACATCAGGAATTAATTTGCCTTAGGTTTGTACAAGTCAAACAGAAAACTGTAATAACATCACTTTTCTACATTCTATTCATTAAAAATATAAAATACAGGAATTTATAAATTTACACTTTTTTTTTTTTTAATCACTCCATCACCATGTATTACATTTAAGTTATGCATGGATGTTTAAGATCAGTTATTCTCTGAAGTTATTTCTCCTTCTCAAGTTTTCTGAGTTCAAGTGACTTTTTAGACTAGACTCCTTTTACATGATCTGAACTGGGCAAAAGGAATTGCACCCTTAATATCTAGTAAGATGGGGTGGAGGGACTTCATTGAAGGAAGATATTTAAAAATAGCTGTTTTCTAATCAGTCCATCTGTAGTTTTTATTAGGATGATACTCAGGTAACATAGCTTTGAAACTTTTCCATTTTCAGATATAATGTGCTTTGTTAAGCCCATTTTCAACTGAGATTTCACAGGTGGTGTTGCTTGTCCTCCTGGAGTACCTAGAGGAAAGGTCCAAAGTGTAACATTCTCAGTTCACAGGTATTGAAGAATTCTCTGCTCCAAGAATTTGCAACAAAATACACAGTAACAAGCAACAAGTGAAGATAAACACCAAACAGAAAAAGCAAGGAATACAAAAGACCTAGGAAATTATTCTATTATAATAAACACCTTAGTGATTCCATGCAATGGTTTTGTGCACCATGCAATGGTTTTGTGCACCAGGCCAGCAGGTTCCCCATATGTAAACATTTGGATGCTAGAAAATGCCAGGAAACTTGAAAGAAAACTACTATTGTAGTTGATGAATTCATCTTCATAGGGAAAATGTGGGGTTATATTTATTCTGACTATAGCTTAATGCAGTTCAGGGAACAAAACAACCAGAACTATTTTCCATCCTGCTGAATAATTAAGTCCTTATAGGACTGGGGAAAAAAAATATATAAATAAATAAATAAATAAATTCAAACCCCCCCCAAACCCAAAATCCCACATATAGATTTATGTCAAGCTTTCTATTTTCATTAAATTGTTAAACTTTTTGGGGCTTGACCTAAGTCCTGAAGGTATAATATTAAAATGCTATGAGGTAGACTGACATGGATGCATGGATGGACAGACAGACACATATGCACACAATCTGTTTGGAAATGAAGAAATCTGTGACTTAATGTCAATATCTTTATTAGAACTGCATAAAAATGCCTGCAATCTCTTATCTCAAACTTGACTTCTGAATCTCTCTAGGTATGCTCAGAACCAGGTTTAGAAAGCTGTCAGCCAAACACTGTTGTAATATGTGTTTTTCAGTCATGGCTGAAGGCACATTGTACTTTGTCTAAATATACCTTTCTCGGGATTGCAGAATGAGAGGATTATTAAAATTAATAGAATTGATATTTGTACACTGGGAAAAATAATTGCTTACTCCATGAAGTGCTGCAAAATGATGATTGACTTGAATATTATGCTAGTGAACATTTGTAACACAGTGGATAATTTTTCAATTAGAGTTTCTTATGACATTACTAAAGCTAGGTCACTTATTGCACTAATCTCCTCTGTTATGCCTCCTTCTATAATTACATTAGTTACTAAGTACAGTGTTTTTTAAAGAAATTATGCTTGCCATTAAATATTTCAACCTTACCTATAATGAGATCAGCATTAACAAGCTGCTATCAGTATAGTAGGAAGATTTCATCAACAATGAATTAAAACATAGAAGAGATAAGTTGCAACTTTAATTTATTTTAACCATTCTTTATTTTTATCTTGTGAAACTTAAAAAAAACGCTTGTTTGAAAAAAAAATAAAATCTGTATTTTAAAGGTATATGCAAATATACACATGCAAAAATAGGTATCAGGGGAAGAGCAATGCATCTTCTCATTCTTCCTATATGTACGGTAAATTGCACCAGTCTCAGCATATTTCTTTGCAAGCAGGAATACTATTGTGGATAAGAGAAAGTCAGTGAACATAATGTACTATATTTGGAAGTTCAACTATAAGGTATAAAATAACCCCTTTGCAAGACATTTTCAGTAAAAATAAATATTCAAGGAGAAAGGTCCAATCAGACATCAAAATTATATAAATCAATAGAAAAATAGAGATTTAATAATCATATAGCTTTTGCAACAGAATGAGGTGGATGCTGCCTTTCTTTAGGGACATACGAATTGTAGTGTGTGAATTAGCAATCCTAGGCAGGAGCAGACACCAAAGAATCCAAAACCCACAAAGAAATAAGAGGAAAATATTGCTATTAAGGTTAACAAAAACTCACATAGGATAATGATTCACTCCAGATGTATTGAATGAAATCAAGATATTGTGCTGTATCACTGCAAAATGACTGCTAATGTCAATAAGGACATAATTTGAAACAGTCTGTTTCTCATAAATCTTATGAACTTTAAGCTACCAAGATCCCTTAGAGGGAAAGGTCAGTGAGTTTGTCTATTGAACTTATATCAGGAATTAAAGAAAATCACATGTATTCATTCAGGTGGGAAGAAGAAAGCTAAATTATTCTAAGGGTTACAAGCACTGGTATTTCTAACACTCAGACAGAGTTACAACATATACAGAAGAAAAACTTCACAAGAAAAAACCCTGGCCCAGATACCTACTCTAGTGAGCCCAGCTGCAGTCCTGCCACTGGCTTCTGATGGGATAAGAATATCTCATGACCACTGCCAATTGCAATCATAAACATTTACATTAAGAAACACAGACTAGAATCATTGCCCAAGAAATTAATGAAGTTTAAACAAGAACATAAAAAGGAAAGAAATGCTTTTTTCCCCCCATTTAAGGTGCTCAGTGAAGCTAAAAATCAATACATATATGAGATAGAGAAGGTGTCTCTAAGACCAGAGGAGCAAGTGAAAATTTGAGAAATCTCAATGAATTGGAATCAAGTATTGATGGTAGAAAGTTGAAAAACTGTTTTACAGTAAGTTTTTGTAATGCAAGAACAAACTGTGTAAGTACTCCCAGACATAAATTAAAGGTTTTTCAGGACTTCTTCAAGGATTTTCAAAGATTTTTAAATTCTTAAAGTTAATATTAAGGCTTTTCAGGACAGCCTATGCAAATAGAAATTGATGTAGCCTAGACAACCCTTGCTGGCCCAACAGAAAGCTCAAGATTTTTATTTGAGTATTTATGATGCATATTTCTGTCATACTCCTAAAGCAGCTTTCTCATGTTAAACAAATGTGAATCAACTTCCTACAGCTTCATTTCTACTACAAAAAGAATTGTTGAACTCTATTGTGTTATATCTACCTTCTCCTTGTACAACTTGACAGATTTCTACTACACTTGATCTTAGCCAAAACAGTCTGAGAGAGTTGGGGCTGTTCAGCCTGGGGAAGAGAAGGCTGCATGGAGACCTCATAGCAGCCTTCCAGTATCTGAAGGGGGATGATGGGAAGGGACTCTTCATTAGGGATTGTAGTGACAGGACAGGGGGTAACAGGTTCAAACTTAAACAGGAGAGGTTTAGATTGGATATAAGGAAGAAATTCTTTCCTGTTAGAGTGGTGAGATGCTGGAATGGGTTGCCCAGGGAGGTTGTGAGTGCTCCATCCCTGGCAGTGTTCAAGGCCAGGTTGGATGAAGCCTTGGGTGACATGGTTTAGTGTGAGGTGTCCCTGCTTATGGCAGGGGGGTTGGAACTAGATGATCTTAAGGTCCCTTCCAACCCTAACTATTCTGTGATTCTATGGTTTAGATTGGATACAAGGAAGAAATTCTTTCCTGTGAGGGTGGTGAGATGCTGGAATGGGTTGCCAGGGAGGTTGTGAGTGCTCCATCCCTGGCAGTGTTCAAGGCTAGATTGGATGAAGCATTGGGTGACATGGTTTAGTGTAAGGTGTCCCTGCTCATGGCAGTGGGGTTGGAACTAGATGATCTTAAGGTCCCTTCCAACCCTAACTATTCTATGATTCTATGATTTGCATGAAGTCTTACTTAATTTCAAATGCATATGAAAAAACATGCTCTTATGGGGGGAAGTCATCAAAGTCACATAGATAAAAGTGATATTATAGATTATAAAATAGATCCTGACATTCTGTCCAGAATGTGGATGTAATGATTTCCTTCAAAGTTAGAAAAATATACTAGCATAAAACTGCTGTTATTCCAAAAAAAAAAAAATCAGCCCTTCTAAATTAAAGAAAAAAAAAAAAAAATCAGCCCTTCTAAATTAAAGAAAAAAAAAAAAAAATCAGCTCTTCTAAATTGATGAGAAAAGAAATAGAAATTAAAACAACATTTCGTGCAGCATTTAAGGCGAAAATATAAAACAAAAGTGAAAACAGGCCTTGTCTTTCTTTTCTTTAAATTAAAAAACCCAAAACAAACAAACCATTGAACAAGTAAAAAACACTCCTAAAATTCTAAATTCAGTCATGCAGAAAACCATAGGTACTGCTCCAAAAGCCTCTGAAATTTGCCTTCAGTCTTTTAAAAGGCACTAACATGATGTACTATACAAAAATACATTAGGTTTAACTATTTCCCAGTATTTTCTGCTATGTTTCATTAGAGCGAGGCGGCATTTGAATTGATTCTTTTTTCAACCTCGGGAGGTTGAAAAGCTTTTAAAGGAGGCTTTTTGCACACTTTTTAATATTTGTTTTCATGTGTCCCTATGCACTAGCTGCTGTGTATCTGCATTATCTTTTTAGCACATTTTTTAACTGACAGCAACCTTAAGACTACTCAGAAATAAGGTGAAAAAAGAATGGTTCTGACATTCACACTTCGCACTTGATCTCCCTTCACTCTTTATAGATGTCCATTTCCTTTTCATGTTCATTTCATATAGAGGCAAGTACAAATTCTGTGTGTATCCTAAGACCTTCTCTAATTCTTCTATATGGATGGCAAGCCCTTCAAAGAAATAAGGACTAACAAACTGTAGAGTTATTTATATTAATCTTTGGTATCCCATTCCAGGAAACTTTAATACCAGCAGATATACTGCGGCCCAGAATGATCCATGAGTACAGACTGATGGTTTTTTGGTTTGATTTGGGTTGTTTTTTTTTTTGTCTTGTACTTTTATTACAAATAGCTTTGGCAGCCATATTTGAGTGCCAATATTATTTGTTCTAGCACACTGAATGTAAGAGATCAAGATCATCTGCACTACTTTGTGTTTACTCACTATATATATCCAGGCATCTAGCCAAAGTCACATGTATTGTCAGAACCGAAGACTTGCACAAAATTGTTTCTGAACTATCCATTCATCAAAATTAATGCTGGTTTCCTAGCTTTTCCTGCTTAAAGAACTGTTTTCCAAGGAAGGAACTTCCATAATTTCTTAGGAGAAAAATTTGGAGATACATTTCCATATCTTCAGTGAATTTGATATAGCCTACTAAGAAAAAAGAACAATAATACACATCCATATTGCTAATTACTCTACAGTACTGTCTACTTTTTCCTGGTCTTGATGGGAAAGAGTATTTGCCACTGCTTTAATCAGGTACACAAAGGACACTCAGAAAGGTAGACCAAATTAATAGCTTTTTCCTAGCATAGTCATACATTCATTACAAGGCCAGAAGAGACCCCAGTGATTTTGGGGGTCTGACTTCTATACAGTAGGACTTCCTGAATTAATTATTTTTTGAAGCAGAACATACCATATAAAACCATAAAAACACATCATATAAAAAGTACTGAAACTATATCCAAAGACCTCTGGTAAACCTACACATTTTAACCTGGTTGAGACCAGGTAAAAACAAGGTAAAACCACTTTATTAAGGTTACAATTACTGCATGAAGAGTTTTTATGACCTATGACACAATAGTCCTGCAATTTAAAGCCAGAATTCTCTGACAAAACAATCTTTTGCTTTTTAACATATATTCTTATGTGATCATAAGGGTCTTTTTCACTTTTCTGAAGGCCTGAAAAACTTCTGGTCTCAGCTGACAGCAGTCAGCTGTCTAGAGACTAAACTAGCGGTTTAGAGACTAAAGTGGAAAAGTTTCCTATATTTAAATGTCTTCAGTGTTATGAAAAGACTAAAGTGTGACAGAAGATTAAACCTGCATGCCATATTACTGTGCTCCCATCATGAAAATGTTCATAGCTGTTGTTTTCAACCTACAGGTCCCACACTGGTACATGAAAAGCCTGGCTACCTGATGGCATTTCATATCAAGTCCAAGCAGTTCTAGAAGCACTGTGGGAGACTTAATTCTTGCAGGATGAGGTGTGCTTCAAGTCTTGCTAGTGGGAACATGGTATCGAAAGAGAGATTTGTGACCTCTCTTATCCCATTATTCATCAGATACTTATTTTTTCCTAAGTGACTTAGATTCAGTTTGGATGCAAAGGGAGTTTGATCCACATCATGACCTGAAGCATGCTCTTGGGAGGCAGAACACATGTACTCTGGACCTACTGAGATTATGGAAACCTTCTTTAGTGAGGGGAAATTGGCAATATTAGTAATGTTCAGACACTCGCTTAAGCAATGATCTTTGATGGACCTACAAAGTGGCTTCTAAGTCTTAATTTTGAGTGGTTTGTTTGTTTGTTTGTTTGTTTTTATATATATATAAGTTAATGTGAAAAACTTGTAGATTTATCATAGACTCATAGAATGGTTTGGGTTGAAAAAGACTTTAAAGACCATTAAATTCCAACCCCTTGCCATGGGCAGGAGCAACCTGACACTAGACCAGTCTGCTTAATGTCCCATCCAACCTGGCCTTGAACACTTCCAGGGATGGGGCAGCCACAGCTTCTCTGGTTGCTGTGACATTCTGACTGCTTTCATCACCCTCACAGTGAAGAATTTTTTCCTAATATCTAATCTAAATCTACCTAACTCTAAATCTACCTAATATCTAAATCTACCTAATCTATCTAATCTAATTCATGACACTTATTTTCTAGTTCCAGAAAAAACTTGTTCAAAATTAATATGACATTAATGGACATTCATGATATTACCTGGTGAATTCCTCCAAGCAATGGATAAGAATTACTTATTGACTTTGGAGGAACCAAGATTTATCTCACCACACAATAACATATTTCATTATTTTGTATTAATATAATTTTTGGAAATGTAATACACACTTATTTCTGCTAATGCTGTTCAATCTAATGTATTAAACCAGATCTTAAAATGCCATTAATGTAATGCTATGTTACTGAAGATAATAGTCACTGTCATCACTGTTTTTCAGCTGATGTTTGAACAGAGCCACAAGATCTAGCAAGAAAATTCTATTATTTCCAACTCAACCCAGATAAGTATGTGAAGCTAAAGATAAGTCAGGTAATTCTCTTTTTATAGGAATATGGTTTATAAGAACAAACTGTTACCTTTCAGTTCCTAATTTGGTATTCAGTCTGTCACTGGTTTTAGTTAGCTCAGTTTCACAAGTCACATCTTGAAAGGATGCTTTGGGAAAGGAAATACAGCTTAGCTTTGAGTAAAGCAAGGATATCAGCTTCTATTAAGCTTCAATATAAAGGCAAACAAAGTATTTGAAGTAGCTGGGAGCTGTAGCTCTAAAGTGCTCAGGAGATCAGATCTTGGTAGGCATAAAACTATACAACTGCAGAAAGGAGAAGCAAAAGAAATTGAAACTATTCTCCTGTAAGTGCTGAAAATGCCCCTTTCCAATCCTGAAGTACATTTCCTTGCTGTGCATGGCCACTGGCCTAAAGTATTTCATTCTGTGTTTTAAAATATGAGTATTTCTCACACAGATATTTGTTTTCATTTCAGTCAGCAAATAGCAAGAGGCAAAAACCAAATAATCCTTCAGATAAGCCATCAACAATTTAATTTTCTGGCACAATTTGTTTATCCAGTCTGGGCCAGTTAAAGACTTTTCCTCTGCCAATTGGTATGAAGGCATAACCTTCAGGTATGTCTGACACCTTCAGGTATGCCTTCTGGCAGACCAGAACAAAACTTTTTACAATTCTTTATATATTCTATAACTAATTCAACAAAAATACAAAATGAAAAGCTCTGAAAGTCACTTACCATATCAGCCTTTGGGTACTGTATAATGGTTTTCCATTATGGACTGAAATTAAATTGTTATAAAGAAGCAGTAGTTTTATAGCTAACCACCCAGAAACTTGGTCATGTTAAAGCAGCATTTTAGAAAATTACAGGCAATATTATTCCTGAATGCAAATTAATGTCAATATTGTTAGCCTCATGGGATAGAAAAGCTCAAAGAATTTTGCAGGAGTCAATAGTCACAGAGAACCATCGTGATCAACCTGGATCTCAGAAATGAAGCAGTGTACATGTAACTCAATACAGGAACATACACATTGATAAATAAGAAATTAACGTCTTGGTTTTCTTTTTGACATTCCAGGTCACTAGAACGACAGTGACATGACAGGTCACTGTTCACCCTATGGTTTCCTGAGGAATTAGAAGAGGAAACACATTGTTTTGTACAGAACGTGAAACCTATCCCAAAAGCACTGCAGCCTCAAGTGTCTTCTGAAAGTCATGCCCCAGAAATGGCACCACATTATATAATGAAATGCTCCTATACTCTTTATTTTAGCCATTTATCCATGAAGACTTAACTTTAATACCCTCAATAATTTTAATGGATCCATTTTTGCACCTGAACTGACCAAGACATAAGAAAGAGCCACTGATTTGGAAAAGGTTTCATGATTAGGCAGCAAGGATGCATGTTTCACGTTCTCTCCTCGAAACAATGATACTCATAGCAGTAACAATTTTCCCATAGAAAAGCTCTAACCAACCAGACAATGAAGATAAATCAGCATCAACAACAATAAAACCAAATTACTAACATTTTAAGAGTAAACCTCTAATCTCTGTGATGTGAAGAGCTTCACTCCAGAAAGGATAATATTAAATGTGACCCTGGGCCTTCAGACCTGCCTTCTCTTTCACAATTACCACATTGTATCAACCTTCTATCAGCTATTTATTAGCAGAGCATTTTGCATGAAGTGATTTTCAAGTACAGATTTACAGCACAGTGAAGTCAAGCTGACGATGTATGTGAAATCCTTCCTTGAATTGAGGCCACAGCACTGCTGCATTTAAAAAAAAAAAATAAATAAAAAAAATCAAAAGAAATATTTTAATTGTCATGTATTGGTTTTAGATCTAAGTATAAAAGCATTTAGTGAATTTCACTGCTTTCCTAAATATTTTTAAGGGCCTTAGTTATGTAGGAATTAAGCATCACACTTAAAACAAGTGTTGGCAAAACTCCTGAAATAATATTACTATCTATGAACATAAACATGATCTCAGTTTAAGATATAATGCTAGTTTCATTTTATCTAAAAGATACTATATCTTGAAAACAATCACTGAAATACTGCTGGTTTTAACCCTTTTAAGAGACTTTTTAATTTGTATTTAGAAGCTTACAAAGACATAAAGCTTATACATAAAACCATATTAACTGCCTGAGAAAAACACTTTCTTTCAGCTTTTTTCTTTTTTCTTCTATTCAACAGTCTTACGCCACTCACATTTTCAAATCATTTTATGTCTTAATAGTTCATCCCACAACCCACAGATTCTCTTTTTGTAAGTGCATTTCAATTAGCATTTTTAACTAACTATTGAGTATTGGCATGTCCATTACTGCACTGATTTTCTGAAGCAGCTATTCCATTTTCTGGCTTATCAACGAGGTCACAAACCATGGCTGTATTATGATTCAGAGCATTTCTGATAAAGCAGTATAAACCTTCAAATACTGACTGTTGTGGTTTCAACCCAGCCACGCAACTCGTTCACTCACTCAACCCCCCTTTCTTGCCCTCCCCTGCTTCCAGAGGGTTGGGGAGGAGAATCAAAAGAATGCAACTCCCACAGATTGAGATAAGAACAGTTTAGCAACTAAGGTATCACACAAATCACTGCTGCTACCACCAATAATAATAATGATAAAGAAAATAACAAGGGAAAAGAATATAGCATCTCACCAACCACCAACAGATAACTAACGACACCCCAACCCAACCAAGCACTGACCAAATACCTCCTCCAGCCCCCCAGAGAGCACTAGCCCTTCCAGGTAACTCTCAGTTACATCCTGGGCATGACGTGCTATGGTATGGAATACCTCTTTAGTCAGTTTGGGTCAGGTGTCCTGTCCCTGCTTCCCCCTGGCCTCCCCTCCTCCCTGGCAGAGCATGAGGCTCACAAAGTCGTTGCTCAGACTAAACATTTGAGCAGTAACTAAAAACATTCCTGTTATCAGTTCTGTTCCCAGGCCAAAACTCAAAAACATAGTGCTGCACCAGTTATTATGAAGAAGAAAGGGATGACTGCCACCGCTAAACCCAGGACACTGACAAATATCTTGAGCCTTGCTGGTTACCAGCTATTCACGAAAAGCATTAAGGAATCCTGTGTCCACTTACAGTCATACTGCTCAGAGGGAAAGGAAAATTAAGGTGGGTTTTAATTGAGATTTTCCAACTGCAGGGAGGAGATGAAAAATTAATTCAGAATATTTCTGTTACTTTTGAACAAATTTGATGTCTTTTTAGATTGTTTTGAAAAATAAAATATCACTTTTCTACTGAACTGAAGAGATTTATCTTCATGGGTAAAATTGCTGAAGGTGAGAAACTGCAAAGATTTTCTCTTTTGCAATAATATGTAGAAATGTCATGCTTCAGATTTGCCAGTGCACATTTTAGAGACAGTTTGGGAAATCGACAGTGCATAGTGCAATAGCAAAATAATATTTTATTACAAATGCCTCTTCATCAGACAGCGCTATTATTTTTTTCAGTTTTCATTGCAACAATTAATGAGAACATTATAAAACAATTAAAACAGATGGGGAGAATGGATACTAAGTGTAAATGAGAGGATGACAATTAAGTAAAAAAAGGCTGAGCGCAAACAAAGCACTGTTATAGATGGGAGGCAATATAAAAAGATAAGCAAAATTTAGACTGACATGCACATTATTAATTAGATGAAGAAATGTAAATAAAAGACTTGACAGTCATACAGAGAAAAGGAAGGAGAAGAAGAGGAAGAAAAAAGCTTGGCAGCTGTGGAGGACAGCCATAGGAGAGACTAAAATCAATATAATAAAGACAAACTGCCAGTTAGGAATGACAAAATAAAAAGAGATTTCTGCATCTAAGATAGAATTAAACCAGAAATTAAAGCATTCAGATGGAGGGGATTCATCCCTATGAACGTTCTGAAAAGTCTGACAAATGAATCCGTAGCTCACCTAATTTGGATTTGTGTATCAAAAAAGCTGTCATCAATAACGGAAAGCTACTACATAAAAGTCCTACAGTTACAGGGGAAAGTTAGTTTCAGAATTAGAGGCTATACTTTCCTCAGCAGTGCAGAAAGGTGATAATACAGACTTCCGAGGAAAGTGCACCTTAAAAAAAAAATAGCTGAAAACTAAAATGTGGTAAAATATGATGCAGATTTAACAAAAAATCAGGTATGATTAACTTGACACTTTCACTTGATTAAATAACTGCTTTTCTAGACAAGGGGAAGGAAGCTTGTCGATCTGTTTGGATTACAGCAAAGTATCTGATGTAGGATCACATGGGAAATTATCAGTTATGTGGGATAAATGTAGCTCTAGTTGAAGAACTGTAATGTTAAGAGAAAAAAAAATAACAAGCTATGTTCTCAGTCTAGACATATTTTAATATATATCTGAGTTTATTGATAGCTTGTCTTGGTTTGATCTTATCTAACATTTTCATTAGTCATCTCAGGCAATAAGCAGAGTGTGCTAATATAGTTTGCTAGTGATACAAAACTAGGAGACACTATAAAAGGATCTGAATATCATTCAATAAGCTAAGCACATTAAAAAAAAAAGTAATTAGAGTAATGGCAATAAGTGAATAAAAGAGAACAAAGTCAGCTGATACTAAGCACAGGGATATTCTTTTAGGAACAAATAAACAGACATCTAAACTGGCCAGCACTGGCCATCTAAAACCCTTTTCTACCCCACATCCCCCAGTCTATTCAGATTTGCCCTAAATTATTCCTATCAGAGAAATATTTTTAATTTTTTTCTAATCATCTCCTACATTCAAGATCTCACATTCTCCTTGGATAATGCAGTACACAGCATACTTTTTTCTTACTGCCAAATTTCTATTTAAGGTGTGTACTCCTGGTTTCATCATTCAAATCCTAAGGAAAATGTTGAGTAGTATCTGACACAGGCAGGCTCTCTGAAGCCATCCTCAGTTATATCTATGTACAAGAAAGATGGAATCAGGCTGGGAATAATGCAGAGAAGGGCTATTCGGTAAAAAAGTACATGGAGAGTCTATCGCATGACAAAAAAGTTGCAAAAAGAGAGATTGACTCTCAATTATATTTTAGATATAAGAACAAAAGGGATTAAACTAGCTATGAACATAAGTAAGGTTGGAAAAAAGATTTCTAGCCATGAGATCTACTTTCTGCAAATTGGAGCATCAGAGACAAAAAAAACCCTGTTTCTAAAATGTAGCTCAATGGGTTGTTAATGGAGTTACATGAACGGTTATCTGAGATAACTGGAACAGGAATTAGTCACAATAAAGGCAGACCTCCACTCCTCTGACAACTCAGAAAAGAGAGCTCTAGGCCCTGGCGCCAGTCTGGCCAGCTGCAGCAGGTAAAACACATGACAAAAGTATACCCAAAAGGATGTTCAGAGTACAAAGCGGCTTGACTGTGAGGTTCTAGCAGCTCTGTACATCACATGAGAGAACTGCAGATTCAAAAGACTTCAAAAATGGCTCGGTCTATCTTCTTTTACACAGCAAAGCCCATTGCATCACTAGTTTTTAAGTTCTTCTCCAAAGGCTAGATGAGCTAGAGCATCTCAAAGAAAAAGGCACCAGACTTTGTATAACATGAGCAAAACAGTATACTGCTCCTAGCTTGGCCCTTGCACATGTCTGGAAAATTTCCCCTGAAGTTTTTCAACTAAATCTCAGCTTGAGGTAGACAAAGCACATTGAAGGTTATAGCATAAGCAGTGTGAGCTTAACAAATGCATATACAACTGAAAAGAGGCCTTTATATTCTTTGTGTTGTCAGCTGGATGGGTGTGCTAGGCAAAAACAGGTGTCACTGCCACCTTACCTGTGATGACAAAAATGTGGTCTCTACACAAAAAACCTTGCAGTATTAACAGATGGTGAAAAAAATGAAATGGCTACAACTCTGTTTAGGAGAGGCACAGGAGATAACAGATAACGCTGAATGTATTGAATTTAAATTAAATAAACAGGAGTCTGATTGTGCATTTAGTTCCTTCATAACTAGCAAGCTACCAGGTATCAAACCTGGCACATTGTAGATGAGACCTTCCTAATCATATTTCACCCTGCAGGAATTTCTAAGCTCTAAATGGAAACCACAGCGTACAGCAGTGGTTAAAGCTTTTGCTGCTGTTGCTTTGGGAAGAAAAGATTGCAATGAATAGGCCTACTACTGATGTGAAGCAATGCAGGCTGGGAATCTGACTCATAGGCATTTTGTGGATGTTGCCAATTCATCCCAGGGCAAGTTTTAGGTTAAGCACTCTTTTGTTGGGGTAGTGGAGGGAAAAGAGTTCTTCAGTTATTCACAGTGGTAACACAATGCTCTTGTCAACTACTCTCATCAGTTTGGCTGTAACTTTCTAGATGCACTCAGTGGTATTAGCTTGGTCTCCATCTTATGAGGGTCAGAATGTATCAGCTTCAGATGCTTCATGCTCAGTATGTCACATAAGAGCAAAGGGGAGCCCAAAAATAAAATAAGAGCTTTACCTGTGACTTTCAAAGGGGAAAACTGTTAGCTAATGACATTTTCTCAGTAGCGTTCAGAGGCTAAGAGGGCTCCATATCTTTTTGAGACAAGTGCGTAATTTGCTGGCTAGCTATTCTGTTGGAGTCATGCTTTAGATTATCCAAAGCTTTAAAGTGATTAAGGTACATTTTTTTTTTTATATAAACTTATCAGTAATCATAGACTGAATCAGGTTAAACTGTAAATTTAGACTTTGAATTTTTATTTGTTCTCATTGAGTTTCAATACAGAATCTTCTGTAGTCTAATCTGCATATGTTAAAAAGTGTAATTATACAGCAATCCTTTATCCAGTGAGTTCAAATGCAAATATTGGCTCATTCCTGAGTGCAGGGGTTGTTTTGTGCAAGTGAATTGCAATTTAACTGAAACTACTATGCTCCTTCTGTTTTACTTAAATTAATGTAATTATTATCTGGCTGACTGCTTGCAGAATGATGTGTTCTGTGATTCATTAACGGGAAAATTTCTTTCTGGATATAGAAGAATATGTGAACATGCACCTATTTGCAGCACAAATACTGATTAGGATCAGATCATGTGATCCAAGGAAATCATAATGATTTCTTTTAAAATGTCTTTTAAAAGAAAACTTTTGAGTCAGTAGAAATGAGTCTATTGTAAGGGCTTTAAATTACTTGTCACCCTTGGAAAAAGCAGCTGGCTTTATAGTAGGAAGAGAAAACAGATAAAAGGCAGCCTTCACAGTTCGTATCCGGTGCTGTCCCCCTTCTGTAAACCTGTCTTTCTATTTCTAGTACTGCCTTCTGGTTTACGGTCTCTAATGGCATTACAAATTAATGTAAGGAAGGTAAGTGGAAAGAATATTTTTACTTACCGAACACATTCCCATCCACTGATATATAGTCAATCCCCAGCATGAAATTATAAAAATAAGTTAACAAATTTTAAATCATCTTGTGCAGAAGAGATAACAAGAAGATAGTCCAGAGCATCCTCACTGCAGCAAAGAAGCACATTTGCAGCGCTTGTTTTATAAGGGCTGCAGCTAATTGAGGATATATACACAGAGTTATTTTTACATTCCAAAACTTCTTTTGCCATTCCTATTATGCTTTGCTATAAATTAAATATTTGCTGTTGCAAAGTCTCAGTATAAATGGGCATGGAAGCAAACCTGATTTATGTTCAACAAGAATCTCTGCAGAGCTAAAAAAATCTTACATTTTTTCACTGTCTGCACACAAAATAATTTTAATGTTAGAGCACTTTTTAATTCTTTGCAATTGAGAGTGCTGACTTTATAATCTTAAATATTTCAGTTCACAAAAGAGTTAATTAATTAATTAATTAATTAATTCTGAGTTTAATACTAATCATGGCATGAATATCCAGGAAATAGATTGGATTTCAAACAGAAATTCTAAGGTCCCAATACACCACTAAAATGTGCAAAGATTTCTGGACTTCAAGTCCTTTTCCCCATTTGTATTTAGGTCATCTAGACCTTGCTAAGGCTTCTCAATAAGCTGGATTTAGAGTCCAAAGGCATTATCTACAAACAATTGTCCAAAGAAATGCTGGATGTGGATATGACAACATTTCATTTGAAAAAGACATTCACAAGGTGACACATTGGCAAAGTATGAATAAAAAGAAAATTCTGAGATGCTAATCCTATGTATTTCTCCATCATTGAAATCACCACTTAAGAAACTGGCAGAACAGGTTGTTCCTATTCTATAGGCAACACTATCAAATGCTGCAGCTGGGAATTATAATGAATGGACTGAAGCTTAGCCTATGTTTAATGTCTGAGGTCTGTCATCTTCTCAGCATGAGGCAAACCTCTTTTTTTTTTTTTTTTTCTCTCTTTTTCTGGGCAGAACTAGCTTGAAAAGATGTTGTTGGCAGGTTAACACTGTATTGGTAATGCAAACAATATTGGTTTAAGATGGTCCTTTGGCAACTGCCAGTGATTATTTATTATTCTTGCAACATCTGGAATTTTACAGGCATTCGTAAATCAAGCAGATGTCCACAATATTAGTAAAAATGGCCTTCTTTTGCCACACCTTGACTCAAAGGGTTCCTGATTGTTCAATTCATGATTATTTATTCTTTTACCATTAACAGGTTTGTCTTCTTCAAGGCAAATATCCCTATGTAGCTGAGAGGTACCTATGCAAGCAGAGCAACCATTACGAATGGGATCTCCAAGAGCTGCAAAGAGAATACTGAGCAACAAGCTATGTTTGAACACACACTAACCAAATAAAATGTAATAGTCTGAGAAGAGATAGATACTTGCAACTGTAATTAAACTGGAAGTTGCAGCCTTGCTTTGAAAGCATTTTGTTACATTAATAAAGTTTTCAGTATCTTCATATGCCCTATTTAGCAGATCACAGGGCAGTGATTCTGACTCATTAGGTGCCCTGAGGCCATACATTTTAAGGACAGTTTTGCGGTCAAGGCATGAGACTACAATTCAAAACCCCTGACATTTCTCTAGATTCCTGATACAGATTCACCTTGAGACTGTCATAAATGATCTGGTTTCAAGGCCTGAGATATTACCCAGTGAAATGATATTTCTCTGCTTAACAGATGTATTGTGCATCTTGCTTTTATCAACACTGTCAAATCAAAATATCCAAAAATCATGGCCTATTTCTACCTCTCCCACTCACCAAGCGATGAGATTAGAAAAAATGCTATTGGGGGAGGGTCTTTTTCTTTGCTATTATGTTTTTAACATAGAATGTTCATATTTTCCAGGTCTTCTCTGGAATCTGGAGAATTAGGTTATATTTCTCAATGTCAGCTCTCTACTGCATTCCTGTGGATGTGAAAAAAATACAGTGAACCCCCTCACAAACCCATGTATCCTTCCAAAATATTTACAGCAATTAATAACATTCTAGTCTCAAATAGTTCAACCCTTAGCAAGCTGTGTTGATACTAGCAATGGTTATGGCTTTGGCCAACATACAAATAAGTTTGGATGAGAATGCACTGATTGTAATTCACAACCTGATAATCTCCAGGTTCCCTGCAGTTGGATTTCACTCAGGTGCTTAGAGTGCCTTTGGCAGTATTTGCTCTTTCAAGAATACCTAATGTGGGAAAAGTACAGAGCCTGCTAGGAAAGCACTTGTTTCCCAGGTCACTCTATCTAAGTTCCTTCTTAACCACGAATGTCCTAAAAGCAGAAGGGGTCTCCCTTGAAAGTACAGTCAGAGTATGTCTCTTGAAGCTTCTACTTTTCTATCCAGAGCACATCTATAAAATCTGATATCCCTCATGAAATCTCAATGTATTACAGGATGGAAAAATTGATCCTTTCACTAGAAAGCACTTCAGAAGTGTGCTGACCACAGACTCAAGATAAATCTTCAATTTAACATTCTTATTTGATGATAGACTACACCTCATTAAAAGGAATGTTGCATTAATGCTCATTTGAGCATATTACCCATAGCACTAAGCACTGTGATCTGTTACCAAGCACCAACAATATTTATCTTAAAGTCACTGACAGATCAACCCTGCACATATGGGAACCTCCCACAGCTTCAAAATCAATATGCTGGCTTATGGCTTAAATCAGCTTCATACTGAAAGAAAAAAATTTGCAAGGAAACAGTAGCTGGATTCTCACCGAGACATTGAGGCTGATACCATGAACAAGTAGTCTGCATTAGACAACACAGTCCACTGCCAAGAACTTACATCTGTCTTCCCAAACACTTCCCAGCTATTTCAGAAGCTCATTCCTTGACATTCATTTTAGCCGATTTCTGGCTCTGGAGTCTTTCTGGAAATTAGGTGTATTGAACGTATTGCCAAATCTTATACTATGTGGGTTTTGTTCCAAATATGTTCAAGATCCTTTGAGTTAAAAAATATATATCCATTTCCGGGCTTCCTTTCTGTTTTTCACTTTTCATGGTGTTTGAATTCAAAAGGTTTTATTCACAGACCACAGCAAACACGCAGGTCATTTTAAGCCATCTAATTTATCCAGTTTACAGATTTTTTTCCTGCTTTGATTTTGTCCTGCAAGTGCTCAGTTCATTATGCCATGATCATTTGCATTTGTATGAACAGAATATTGTAGAGTCTTTTGCATCTTGTGATCTTTCTTGCAGACTTTTGGTCTTTCATATTCTGTCACTCTCTTATCCAAAGTGCTAATCTCAGCTGTAAATGTCTCAAACCTTTCCTCCAGAAAGATCATTGAAGTCTGTAATTTATCACTTCCCTATTGTAACTGCAAGAGCAGTTCTAAGGAGAATAATTTATATCTCATTGATAGCTTTGTCACCTTGTGACTGCAAAGCATACAGAAATGACATTTAGTACATTAGGTGCAGATGGCATCAGGGGGATTCAGAAGAAATAAATTTTCTGGTTTCTTTACCATTATTACTTGATACTAAAATGCCCAAACAGCTTTGTAGTGGATGCACTATATTTTTTAAATAAGGAGACATCTTTATATCGGGTTTCATATTTTCCTGGGCATTTTTTGGGTTTGGAGCTGATCCAAAATCTAGCTTCTCTGATGAACAGCAAGACTTACCCCATTAAACTTCAGTATTAACACCACTCCCCTTTCACAACCATTGTTTCTTCTATACGTGGCTGTGGGAAAGTTAGACTACTTGCTAATACCATGAGGGTTTGTGGCTTCTTGGTAGCTATTTTGCTGCAACCCATGTCTAATCACAGTATACCCAAGAAGCTTAGCAGTGCGTTGCAGCAGACTGCAAATTAGTTTGCTTTTCCATTAAAATACTCTTAGCTTATTCTTTCTGTGTGTTTATAAAATTGACTGGCTGAACACTTGGGCACTTGTGTGTTTTGTCTGTCTAAATGATTGATATTTAAATGGCTTAATTGCATTCATTCCACCTTTGTATGGTTGAGCAAATGTTTACAGCATATTTTTTTAAGATGCAAAGGGAGCAAATTCACTTGGAACATGGGAAAGAATTTTATTAATATGTGCCAAAGTGGTTTGAATTTCAGAACAGATCTTATTTCTTAAATATGCATTGTGGCAGCATAACGTTTTAAGATCTTCATAGCCCTGTGAAAGCACCAAACAGACTAGCTGATTTTGCTTGAGAAGTCTATAGCTAGTATTGAGGCATTGAGGGTAAAGTATGTGCAGATGACAAAGTAATGTAGAGGCACTTGCAGGAAAGAAGGATTGCACTCTTTTATGGAATAACCGAAAAAAAAAGGGAGGGGAAGAGATAAGACTTAACAGTGCCCTTCAGAAATTCATTAACAGCCTTCCCTACAGGCAATGGTAAAACTAAATCAGTTTTCATCCCTGACTCAACAAGATGCAGGCATTTAAATATCCTTTTTCTCTCAGACTGGGCAAAGGAATTTGAGGGACTTTGATTTACTTGATAACTGCAAGTAGAAAAGCATTGATCAAGCTATTCCATATGAATACTACTTCTGATTAGTTTGACCTTTGTATTGGTTAGTGAACTACTGTGAAGTGATCCTAACCTTCTGCCGACACCCATGATTTATGAGAAATGGCTGAAAAACTTGACAAGTGGTATTTCTGTTCTGAATGCCAAATACGTCTTAGGAGTCCCTATTTGATATTTTTGATATATAAGTACTCATGTCATAGAGAGATTTTCTAATATTTTTATTGTTTTTTCTTTCTCAGTAAATAGTTAAAAGTATTGCTAACAGGAAAACCATGACTAACAATCTAATTTTCAGTTCAGCCTCATAAGTCCTTACAATGAAAGTCCTAAAAACTGTTGTTTATATTCAATTCCATATATCTCTTACAAAACTTCCAAAAAAGTTTGTTCTCACATAGAAGGAAAACAAGCTTTAGATTAGATTTAGATTTAGACTTGAAACTTCAGGATGTAAAGACTCAGTAAACACATTTTCAGACTAAAAACTGTGTCTGGATTATATATCTACGGAATACTCTTTCCTCCTATTATCATGGATGTTAAGTAGGTTTTGATGAGGAAAAAAATAAATAATTTGTAGAATAGCTTTGTTTTGTCTTTTCTGTGGCACAATACAGACAATAAAAAGAAATAAAGCAGGGAATGGTTTAAGCTGCTAAATATTTACTTTACTTAAAATAACTGTATTGTGGGAAGAAGAATAGGACAAAAGTTCTGTTGCAATTAGTATTTTACAAAGGTCTGTTCTTCCTCTAGGCCATACGATCGGCAGCTGCTGTGAGTGGTTAAAAACCTGCCCAGGGAGCGCAAGCGGCCAGGAGCGCAGCGAGCAGAGCAGGCAAATAGAGCAGGTCAAGGCAGTTTATGTGGCAGTTAATGCGGGCAGGCGAGCGGGCTGACTGCCTGCTCAGGTGGACTCGCCCGGAGTGAAGGAGGAGGAAGGACTGCTTGCTTCTGTGAAGAGACATAGGTGAACCGATTGACCAGCCAAATCATGGTTGCAACATGATCAACAGCTGTTGTGAGAAGTAACGTGGGTACCCAGACTGAGCCTCCCTGCAGACATATGGCCATGCAGGTCTCTGGCTGCAGAGAATGTCTGAGCCTGGCACTTGTATTGGAGGGAGCCAGTGACACCGCTTGCATATGGTGTGAGTGAATAAATGATCTGCTCGGGCAGGTGGTGGAACTGAGGGAGGAGGTAGAAAGGCTGAGAGCCATCAGAGAATGTGAAAGTGAAATAGATTGGTGGAGCCACACCCTAAGACAAGAGCAGAGGGAAGTGGTTGAACAAGTGATGGATTCCCTTCCCTCCTACCATCTGACTGAAGGAACGAACATAAGGGACAGGGAGGTATGGAGGGAGGTACCTCCTCGGAGAGGTAAGCGAAAACCCTCGCAATCCTTTCCTCCCTCCCTCTCAGTTGTCCTTGAATAACAGGTACAAGGTCTTGGATGTACAGGACTAGGTAAATGGAGATAGAGGGGTAGATCTATCTAGGGAGTCATCCAGGGCTTGTCACTCACCCCCACCCCTTAGAACCTCCTCGACTAAGAAGAAGAGCAATTGTGGTGGGTAACTCCCTTCTGAGGGCCCATTTGTTGACCAGATGAGTCCCACAGGGAGGTCTGCTGCCTACCTGGGGCTAAGATTAGAGATGTTAAAAGGAAGCTCTCTGATCTGGTGCAGCCATCTGACTACTATCCGCTGCTGGTTTTTCAGGTTGTCAATGATGAAATTATTACAAGGGGTGCAAAGGCAATGAAGAGAGACTTCAGGGCTCTGGGGCGGCTGGTGAGAGGGTCTGGAGCGCAAGTGGTGTTTGTCTCCATACCTGTTATGAGCAAGGATGAAGTGATAAATAGGAAGAGTGTGTGGATTAACGTATGGCTACATGACTGGTGCCGAAGGCAAGGTTTTGGGTTTTTCAATCATGGGCTGCTATATGAGACACCTGGTTTGCTGGTGGCAGGTGGGATACAGCAGTCCCAGAGAGGAAAAGGTTTCTGGGGCAAGAGTTAGCAGGGCTCATTGACAGGGCTTTAAACTAGATATGAAGGGGGAAGGGGAGATAACTGGACCTGTTAGGGACAAGCCCAAGAGAAATGTGCTGGGGCTTGCAGGATGGCAGACTAGGGATAACTCTCAAGCTATTGTTTCGTTTGAGGGATTGGATAGTTGTTTAGACCCCGTCCCGCCGGGGAAAAAGGGTACCAGGGCAAGAGTTAGCGGAGCTCACTCACAGAGCTTTAGGTTAGATTCAATGTGGGAGGGGATTGTAGCTGGGTTTGAACTAGTGGGGCATTGTTCTAGTATTAATGTAGACCAGAAGGCCTCCTGCCTCCCAAGGGTGCCATTAGCATGCTCTGCTTGCTCCTTGAAATGCCTGTACACCAATGCACGCAGCATGGGGAATAAACAGGAAGAGTCAGAAGTCTGTGTGCGGTCTAAAGGTTATGATCTGGTGGCAATTACAGAGACATGGTGGGACAGCTCACATGACTGGAATGTGGTCATGGATGGCTATGTCCGTTTTAGGAAAGATAGGTCAGCAAAGCGAAGTGGTGGAGTTGCTCTTTATGTAAGAGAGCAACTAGAATGTGTTGAGTTCTGTCCAGGAGCAGATGAGGAGCAAGTGGAAAGTCTGTAGGTATGAATTAAGGGGCAGGCTGGTATGGGTGATAGAGCTGTGGGGGTCTATTACAGACCTCCTGATCAGGATGAAGGAATTGATGAGGCTTTCTACAGGCAACTGAAAGCAGCCTCACGACTGCATGCCTTGGTCCTCATGGGGGATTTTAACTACCCCGATATTTGCTGGAAGATTTACATGGCCATTCATTTGCAGTCTAGGATGATAACTTCTTAATGCAAATGGTGGACAAACCAACTAGGAGAGGAGTGCTGCTGGATCTAGTGCTCACCGGCAAGGGGGTCTGGTTGAAGTGGTGATGGTCAATGGCAGCCTTGGCTGCAGTGACCATGAGATGGTGGA